>ML790901.1:77962-134955 GCA_009831015.1 Picea engelmannii | reverse complement strand
AAAGAGATAAATGGGGGGAGAGTAGAGGAGAGAGAGGGTGGGGGATATAGTGAGAGTGATGCTAACAACAATGAGAGAGAGAAATAGGTGGTAGATGTAGGAGATAAAGAGAGGAGATATAGTGGGAGGGAGGGGGAGAGATAGAGGGAGGAGGGGGTAGAGAGAGAATGTGTGAGTGCGAGAGCAAGGGAAGAGTAAGAAAGAGAGGGGGGATGGAAAAGGAGTTTTTGAGTGTGTGAGAGGGAGGGAGACAAAGAGAGTGAGTAGAGAGAGAGTGAGAGGAAGGACAAAGGGGCAGAGAGAGAGAGAAAGGGAGAGGGGGGAGATAGAGAGGGAGTGGGTGTGAGATTCTGAGGCATGTCAAGCTCTTTCCATGGCTTTTGATGTCTAAGTCTTTCCATGTCTAGGTATTACCATGTATAGGAGTGTGAGGAAGAGAGAGGGAGACAGATAGGGGGGGTAGATACAGAGAGTGAGAGTGATATAGTAAGGTGGGGGGGGTAGATCTAGGAGAGGCACCCTTTTTTGAATTCAATTTTTTGGGTAGGATTATTATAGCAAGATTTTCCTCACCTTATGCAAACTTGCTCAGAGGGCCTTTTCCCATTTCCCTATGCAGACTTGAAGTCCATTTTTGCAGTTCCCAAAGATAAAAATTGTATTTTTCCACATATACACACCCTAACAACTATACAATATGCGTATACACAGGTTGCATCATTACATCCCCTGTACATCGGGTTTTGTGCCCAAAATTAAAAAATGGTGTCGGGTTTCCATGTCACGTCATGGGATCCATGATCCTTGACCTTCCATATACTGGAAATGTTCTAAATCGGCCCTTTAGTTTCATTTGAAGGATATAAATGGGCCATATCCAAGCTATGTAAAAGAGGAGAAGAATTCAACTTTGAGAGCAAAGTTGCTCTGGAGAAATTATTCACTTCATATTGAGGCTACATCCCTTTGTCCTTTTAAGTCTGAACACATTGTTCAGCCCCCAAGATCTTCCCTATTTTATGGAGAACCTCATTGCCTCTCATATATGAGATTACCTTTGGTAGAGAATTGAAGTGGTGGAGGCCCAGCTGGAAGGGACTTAGTTTCTCATTTCCAAACGTGCCGACATGGAAGTTTGTCATTCATACACTTTTGTTAATCACATTTTAATATAAATACTCTTTTCTCATCCAATTAATGTCTTGCAAATATTTGAATTGTTATTCCATAAGCATATTTGCTATGAATATTGACGGATTATGCTATTGAATGTGATAAATTTATATATTATCACCATATGCTTGTGTATCTTGTTTCTTGAGGACAAGTTGCAGGTGTATTGTTGTGAGTCAAGTGTTCAACAATGGACTTCATTGAACGTCTAGAAAAGGTAGGCTCTTTATCTTGTCTTGTTAGCATATTTGTTTATATATCATACCTGATATTAGAGTTGATTTATGTAGTCATTTTCGTCTATTTTGATTTACCCCAGACCATAGAGTGGTTTTCCTTGTAATAGAATTGGCGACCATAATTGGGATTGAATCCTCTTTTCAGGGTTTGGAGTGTTTTTCTCCTTTGATTTCTCTCGTTTATATTGAGTTTCTTGTCGTCTAATTGCTAGACAACCTTTGTTCATTTTGAGTTTGAGTTTCTTGGCCTTATCCTTAACCTGGCAGTGTTTCAATACATATACACAGGTTTTTTCCTAACAGTCGTGTACATACACAAGATTTCATTCTGTAGGAAGCGTATATATCAGTTTTTCTCCTGAACAGTCGTGTACATCATCCTTTTTTTCTTGAGTGATGAGTTTGATGTTTGTTGGATAAGTTTTGATGGTTGTTGAGTCTTCTTAGGTCTCTTTCACGACTGTTAAGTGCCTCCAGAGTGATAGGAAACCTTTATTTGGTTGAATTTTTGGGTGATGTTTCTTTCTCATCATCATTTTCATTGATTGTCCTTGCATCTTGGGTTGGGTGTTTGCTTCTTGATATTCTACTTGGTTTGTCTCTTTTTACATGCAGTAGAATCTTTATATCAAGTTGTTGTTCAATCCTTTCATTTTCATTCTTTTATATTGAAAATACAAAAAATATACATTTTCAATTGTTGCCATTTGATCTTTTTTGGGTTCTTATCATCGATCTTAGTACATGTATGGAAATATTGCATCTTATTTGAAATTGCAGAATTGAATTGAAAGTTGCATTTTGAAAATCTTATCATTTATTGAGAATTAAAGTTAGGAATTTGCATTATATTCATATCCATTTCTTTTACTTGCTAAGTCATAACATCGTCAATTTCATGACCACACCTTTTTGAGTAGAAAAGGCCACTAAAAGTAACGATGATAAATTTAAAATTTATTAGAAATGATTTTATTTTTTAGGGTGCACAAAATAGCTTAGGATTTAGAGACTTAGAATAGGATTTTGTGATTAAACTTCTCCAAGGATATTAAATTCAACATATGTGTCTGACTAAGGGAGTGGTGAAATCCATTGTATAATTGGTGACATCAGGAGGCTCCGCTTACACCCGATTTAAGCATGAGGTCATGTGAAGTTGGTTGAGGGGATATCCCCCCAATACCTTCTTAGTGTCAGAGATATTTCTTGGGATCTATTCATATATGGGGGTATTTCTAGTACCTTTACCTTTGTGAGAGGTGGTGCTTTCGATATTTCGGTCTTTGCTACCCTGCCCATATGGTATACCTGACTTACGACTGTTCATCTGCACATCAGTTATATCGTGGTGGCTTAGTTTCTTGACATAGGTACCAAATAGGTTACTTGCAGGGGTTATTCTGCAGGTACCCTAGGTCATATAAGGGTTGGACAACACACAACCTTTATGGAGGATTACCTCTCTGGGGGGATATGACCGACTAGTTGTTAAGCCCACAAGGGACCTTATAACTGATTCTGATACCTCTCCTCTTCTGCAAGGAGTCTCAGGCCCCTCTTGGATGAGGCATACCTACTTTAGGGAGGGAGGCCCTTTTTAGCCACTTTATCCTATTTGTGTGCATATTGGCCTATTTTTTTGGTGTTCTCTTTGATTATTAGTTGTCCATAGGATTTTGTATCGCGTCATGATTTTTCATTGCTATGGTTAGTGGAGTCCCTGTGACTCCCTCAGTTAGCGCTACCCAACCCATGGTCTTTTCTCATTTCATAGTGTTGAATCCTTTTGTATTTCTGAGTGGTACATCGAATCATGATACTCATCCAATACCTTGGGCCTCTAATCATTTTTCTCATCGTATGCCAGACATGTCTTCACACATTCCATCCTTTGTCTCGTCATCTTATGTGAATCCTAGTTTTGGGTCTAGGGGCATGTGGCCTCCTTATTCTCCTTTTTCATTTGGTGGGATTCATATCCCTCAACCAGCTCTTACAGTAGGAGGTTGGAATATTCCTTCCTATGGATCCAATCCTAGCTTCACTTTTCTAGGAGCAAGTGCTCAAATGGGAGGTCATCCTACTGATTACATCCTATCCATATATCCTTCTTCCGCTATAACGGTTCCTACGAATGATTTTCCCATGGCATACTTTCGTCTATCCTCCAATGTTTAATATGGAGGGAGTTAGTTTTATAGTATGGGAAACCCCCTTCACAAAGTTCCTTTGTCTAGGGGAAACATATATCCTCACTTGAGCAACCCTTTCCATGTTGCTTTCCCTTCGCAAGTGTATTCCTCAATCACGATTCCCTTCCAACCATTTATTAATCAATTTGGAGGAGGATACTTTCATGTTGGAGAGAGCCATGGTGTATACCAAAACAATTCCTGGCACGCAATTTCTCAAAACCATCTTTCCCAGAACCTTGCTCTCAAATGTTGCAAGCAACCGCCACAAGTCCAGTCACTACGAGTCATACTGGCATTATATCACTAACCTCTACTAGTTATGTTGGATATAGGTCAAAAACCTATGCAATTCATGTTGAATACCAACAACCAAACACTGCAAGTCATCCTAGGGGCACAAATTTAGTCATTGCCAGTCACACTGCACATACATCACCAACCTCTGCTAATTATGTTGGGGATTCATCACCAACCTCTACTAGTCATGTTGGGGATTCATCACCAACCTCTTCTAGTCATGTTGGGGATTCATCATCAACCTCTTCCAGTCATGTTGAAGGTTCATCACCAACCTCTTCTAGTCATGTTGGCATTCATCACCAACCTCTGCACATCATGCTGCATATTTGCTACTAGCCTTTGCATGTCACCAGGAACTACAAGTCATGTTGAGGGCATTGATACGATTGACAATCCTATAGGTATAAGATGTAAACCCAGGTTCCTTTGTAGGATTTTCAAAGGAGATCACCTTACTCATGTGTGCCCTGCTACTGTTGTTGTACAAGAAGCATGGTCCTTTCCTGTGGGCCCTTCAAGTTCTCAGTCTTCTTTGGTTTCCCAACCTTATTCGGTTGATACAGTGGTCATGTCGATGCAATATTCAACTGAAACCCCTCTTCCTTTAGGGGGTGATGCATCTCTTGACCTTGTTTTCTTGCATCCTATTCAAATAACGGTTGTGTCGATGCAATATTTGACTCACACCATTCCTGTTTTTGGGGGTGATTCATTTCTTGACCTTGTTGTCTCAAATCCTTTTCAACTAACGACTGAAGAAGTGGTCATGCAGATGCAATATTCAGTCGATCCCACTCTTCTATTGGAGAGTGACAAGTCTAAGGAAGTGACATTGTCGATGCACTGTTCGGACAATCCCACTCTTCTTTTGGGGGGTGATGTGTCTTTCTACCATGTCCTTAGAATTTCTAGTTCTGTACCTTCTGAATAAGGGATCATTCTAATCTCTTTGAGTACACTCCATCCAAGTCTTAGGGTGGTTTCATTTTATTGGAATGATCTCATAGGGCCTCAACTTCCTTCTTCTACACCCTTACAGATAAGGGGCATTCTTTGATATATTGTAGATAAGATAACCTCTACAAGTATTTTATCCTCCTCGACTTGGAAAGCTTTGGGATTTCCCAAGCTTGTGTCAACTATCTGTGAGTAGCTGACTTTCGATAGAAGTCCTGCACAGGAGCCTTGGCCTCCCCCATTATATGCTTCTTAGAAAAACATCCTTCTAGTGTTGTTTAAGATCTTTTCTGACTCTCTCAAAAAGTGAAAAGATTGTCAAGTGAACTTATCTCTTTCACACTCGTTAATTGGATATGAAAGGATGTCTATTTGGTGTAAGTTTAAACCTTTTTTTGGACCAAGTAAACTAATTTCAAAAAATGAATACTCCAGTCACTAGTGTCTAGAAGAGTTCTCCTGGGTATTGTTTTAAACTTTTTCGGGCCTAGGGGACTAAATTTACGAAAAAGGACATTATTTGGACTTAAGTTGTAATTGCATCTCTTTCTCTTTATTGCAATATTGATCCTATTGTCAGTTCTCAATTTCACATTATAAGCCTATCACCTCATCAATTTGCATCATTAGTCAAGAAAAGCCTTGTTTATATCCTCTGTAGCTTGACACCCTATACCCCAAGAGGAAACATTCCCCCGAGTGTCCATATCCTGCATGCACCTCCTTGCATTGTGATACGTATTTTATGAGAAGAACGAAATGAATACAAATTATTAAAAGATTCTTAACACATAATAACAGAGATATAGTAAAATTGGTTTTCTATTCAATAAGGAAATGAGCTGAAACTGTAAAATGCAGTGGAAAACAAGCTTGTTGGAATGGTGGCAGCTTATCTCTGAGAAGAGATGTGATGGCTGAGCTCATTCACAAGAAGATCATTACAATGAGGTTCTCAAGGCCTTTTTACAATAAACAGGAATGTCAAAAACCATAGAAATTCAAAAACCTAACCCTAGGAGATGAAGCGCCAAAAGTCATGTGGGCCCCGTTTGGGTAAGTTGGTCGGTCAACTTCTCGGGGTCGTAACTTTTGCATACGATCTTCGTTTTAGGCACACGATAGCCTGTTGGAAAGGTCTATCTGAGGACTACACATTTTTGACTATGCCGATCTCTAAAAACGTTGTTTAGGGCCTCAAAATGGCCCTGCAAGTCAGGGACCTGAAAACTAGGAAAAAAATGCCAAACTAGAAAACTGCCAAAATGAACCAGTTGGAATAGGTGGGAGGCCATCGACATACATATGGATCAATCCCCCCCCCCCCTAGGAATAAATGGTCTCCATTACATTGAGTTCCCCCATTAGATGAGGAAATTTATGTTGAATTTGGCCCCAGGTGAGCCACTTGCCTTGGCACAGGAGCTGCCCTGATTTGACAACTCGATAAAGATGGATCCTTTGTTGTCGGGTGACCTTGATCTATGTGTCCACAATCTGATCATTGGATGCCTATTTCATGTAGTCAGGGTTGAGTTCTGTTGGTTTCAACTGCTCTTCTATCTCTGAGGTGTCCAATAATGGTGGGAAATATGGCCAAAGGAGAGCCATGTTGAAGATTGGGTGCAGGTCAAGGAAAGGGGGAACGTTGAGCGCAAAAGAATTGTCACCCACAAACTTGGTGATGGTGTATGGCCCATACTGGAGTGGGCGAAGCTTCTGATGGGGCCCTGTAAGGCATTCTTTCTGCAAGTGAAACCAAACTTTGTCACCCACCTGAAACTTATGTGGCACCCGATGTTGATGATGGCACTGCTTGTACTTGGCATTGGACTTCTATAAAATATCTTGAACCTGTTGGCAGATGTGATGGATCCTCTAAACCGGATGGCTTTGTCAGCTTCTAGTGGAGCAGGGGACGAGTCGGTTGAGGTGTTCACCAGTAGTAATGTAACATCCATGGGGTCCAATCGTTGGAATCCCAACCCCACCTGAAAGGGGTTGTGGCTAGTTGAGCTATGCAGGGCTCGGTTGTAGCTATGTTGGACATAGGGAAGACTCTCATCCCATGTGCAGGGGTGCTTGGAATTGTACATGTGCAAGATATGTATGATCATCTGATTGACGACCTCTGTTTGGCCATCTGTCTGGGGGTGGAAGGCAGTGGATTTGGTGAGATTGGTATCCAATAGTGATCAGAGGCTCGACCAGAATGTGCTGAGGAACCGACTGTCCCAATCTGAGACAATGGTTTTTTGGATCCCAAAGTGTACCCAGATGCATTGAAAGAAGAGCTTGGAAGTGGCCTCTGTAGTGATGTTCTTCTTGCAGGAGGCCATAATCGCCATCTTGGAAAAGCGATCAACAACCACAAAAACACAGTCATTTCCCCTCTTGGTGGATGGGAGGCTTGACATATAGTCCATGGATATGGATTCCCATGGCTTGTCAGGAGTAGGAAGAGGGGTGTACAGGCCCTATTTCTTAGTGGTTGGTTTGGCAATAGCGCAAGCAGTGCAATACCTGATATACTTGCCGACATCCTGTCGAAGTTTCGTCCAATAGAAATGTTTTTGCAGCACTGCCACATTCTTTTCGACGCCAAAGTGCCCTGCCACCCAACTGTAGTGAGCTTCCTAGATCATCTTTGCATGCTTTCTTGATGGAATGCAGAGAAGGCCCAGACGGCACAACAACCCATCCTGAAGATGGAAATCAGTGACCATTGAGTTTGCTCCCAACATTTGGTAGGTGGTGGAGAAGTTAGGGTCTGTCTCATAGAGGTGGGGCCATCCAGAGGTCTCATGGACGCAAGATTCTAGCACCGTGGTGAGTTCTGTGACTGGAGGTCAGCTAAGGCAATCAAAAACTCGGTTGGTACTTCTTGTTTTATACTTGATGTTGAGGTGGAACTGCTGTAAGTATGTGGACCACTTCTGATGGCGGTCATTCTACAATTTTCCTTGGGTCTGCATGAATTGTAGTGGCTTGTGATCAGTGTGGATGACTATCTCCTTCCCTAGAATGTAATGTCTCAACTGGCGGCAGGCTTGCACAATGGAGTACATTTCTTTGTCGTAAGTAGGGTACTTACAGACAACATCTGATAGCGTCTCACTGTGATATGCCACAGGGTGGCCATGTTGAGTGAGAACGATGCCCACATCATAGCCTGAAGCATCTGTCTTGATCTCAAAGGGATGTTGCAGGTCCGGTAATGAAAGTACCAGGGATGAGCACAAGCGCTACTTCAATTCGCCCCACAAAAATTTTTCCTTACCGCCACCCTTGGTTACTTGGCTGAGGGCCCATGTGATATGAGAGAATCCCAACACAAACCTGCGATAGAAATTGGCGAGGCCCAAGAAGCTCCGAAGCTCAGAGAGTGTGGTTGGGGATGGCTAGTCATGGATGACCTGGATCTTGGTTGGATCCACATGCACACCATGTTGATCAATGATGTAGCCTAAGTAGTGGACCCTGTCCATGCCGAAGGAGCATTTTTCCAAGTTTGCATATAGTTTGTGTCATCGCAGGGTGTGTAGAACCTACTGAATATGCTGCAAGTGTTCCACCCAAGTCTTGTTGTAGATGAGGATGTCATATAGATACACCACTACAAAAGTATTGGTGAAAGGTCGCAAGATATCGTCCATCATCCTCATAAAATTTGTTGGAGAATTTGTCAAACCAAAGGGCATGACCAACCATTCAAAAAGACCTTCTTTTGACTTGAAGGCAGTCTTCCATACATCTGTATGTTCTATTGGGACCTGGTGGTAGCCAGAATTCAAATCAATCTTACTAAAGTATTTGGCCCCCATGAACTGATCAAGGAGGTCATCGATTCGGGGAATTGGGTATCAGTTCCAGACTGTGATTTTATTCAGGGCCTGGTAATCAATGTTGAGTCTCCAGGTCCCATATTTCTTCTGCACCAGTATGATTGGGCTCCCACAAGGCGATGAGCTGGGATGGATGTGCCCCTTGTGGAGAAGTTCTTGGATCTAACTCTTGATCTCCTCATTTTCTAATAGAGAGCAGTGATAGACCGACCCATAGGGTAGCGGTGCGCCTGGGGTCAAACCAATGGGATGCTTGACCTGGCAGTACAGAGGTACCCCAGTAGGAGAGGATAAGACATTTGAGTGTTCTTCCATGACCTTATCCACTTTCTTCTATTATGTGGAGAGATCGACCGCAGAGGCCTTGGATGTGGCTGCGATCTTTCTCTTAATCTAAGAGCGAATCACGAAGAAGACAAATTTCCCAGTCTGAGAGATGACCTTCCTGCATTGCTTGGCAGAGATCAAGGAAATAGCACTAGGAGGGACTGCGTTGGGTATCCTGTACAATTTCTTGTTCAAAGTAATAATAACACTACGAGGCCTAGACTCATATACAACATGGTGTTTCCATAAATAAGGTTGTCCCAAAAGAACATTACAAACTTCAAGAGGAGAAACATCACACAATACCTCATCTTTGAAGGGCTTGATGTCGTATCACAATCGACACTGTTGGCTGACGCAGAGATCGCTTCCTTGGCGGAGCCATCTAATGGTGTAGGGTTGTGGGTGCGGTGTTGTTGGCAGGTCCAACCGCTTGATGACCTCTGCTAAGATGAGGTTCTTCTGGCTACCGCTATCAATGATGAAGTGCAGCAGGGTGCCTTTTACCCACATCTGTGAATGGAAAAGGCCCTCGCCTTCTTCTGGCTCGTCTGGTTCATTAGGCTAGAGATTGGTGGTAGCAACAGTGGCACTTGGCTCCACGTCAATGATCCATCTTCCCCTTTTTTCTTCTGACTCAGAGTCAAAACCCACATCTGATTCAGAGGCTTTCACTTCAGCCACTAGCGACTACTTTGAATGAAAATCAATAGTGTTATGCCAAGGGCTCTTATGGAAGTCACACCACTTCCCGATATCCTTCTTTGTCTTTCCAGTGTCCTTCTTTGCTTGCAACTTGGACTCGTTGTCCTGATACTGTCCATGTTTGCTCTGTCTTTTGTTCTGTAGGTTGGGGCCGCCCTTTCCTGACTTTTGCTGCGAGGGGTTCCCAGGCCCAAATTGTCACGTCTTTTGTTTGAGCTTCTGCTCAATTTTGATGGCATATCTATAGGCCATGCCCAAGGATGAGATGTCCATAAATTCCATTTTGGTATGGATGTATCTATGCAGAGCACCATGGTACTTGAGCACCAGATGTTGCTCTGAATCTTTGATACCCAGCTTGGTGTGCAAGGTATGGAAGATATTTGTGAAATCTGGCATTGCTTGGTCTCTTTCTTGCCACAATGTGGTCCATTTGGTATACAAGTATTCATAGCTTTCGACAGGGTAGTATTGTCCCTTAATAGCATCCCTAAAGGATTCCCAGGTGGCCGTGACTGTAAATAATGAGGGTGCCTCTGTTTCCTTTTTCTCACAGAAAGTTTCCCACCAATCTTTGACATGGGGAATGACTTTGAGGAGCGCAAAAGTAATTTTTTCTCTATTTGAAAAGTTATGAACAGAAAAATACCCTTCTAGTAGATTCAACCACTTGTCTACAACATTTGTGTCTATCTAACCTTCAAATATAGGAATATCAAAGTTGATTTGTACCTTCAAGGGGGCGGTGCCTCTGCTTGAGGAAGATGCGTGGCTTGTTGGTAGCCGCCAAAGGATTTGCACGAAGCTATCCATCATCTCATTCCTTTGTTGCATGAGGGCTTCCTCAAGCAACATTTTGAAAGGATCTCCTGTCCTGCAATATTTATTTTCTCCTACCATGAGAGGTCGTTTGGGCATGCGAGAGCTTTTGTCCTCAAGAGAAACAAGCTCGAGACCCAATTCTTTGTACCCCAACCACGTTGGGGACATGCATTAAGATGACAAGGAGAAAACCGCTTTGATACCACTGATCCAGATTTTATGAGCAGGACAAAATGAATATAGATTATTAAAAGATGCTTAACACAGAATAACAGAGATACAATAAAACTAGTTTTCTATTCAATAAGGAAATAAGCTAAAACTATAAAATGCAGTGGAAAACAAGCTTGTTGGAATGGTGGCAGCTTATCTCTGAGAAGAGATGTGATGACTGTGCTCATTCGCAATAAGATCATTACAATGAGGCTCTCAAGGCCTTTTTACAATAAACAGGAATGTCAAAAACCCTAGAAATCCAAAAACCTAACCCTAGGAGATGAAGCACCAAAAGTCATGTGGGCCCCGTTTGGGTAAGTTAGTCAGTCAACTTCCCGGGGTCGTAACTTTTGCATACGATCTTCGTTTTAGGTGCACGATAACCCATTGGAAAGGTCTATTCGAGGAACACACATTTTTGTCTAATCTATTAAAGGGAATTTTCGACTGTGCCGATCTCTAAAAACATTGTTTAGGGCCTCAAAACAACCCTGCAAGTCAGGGACCTGAAAACTAGGAAAAAAACTGCCAAACTAGAAAATTGCCAAAATGAACCGGTTGGAATAGGTGGGAGGCCATCGAAATCCATATGGATCACATTGAGAATAGGTATGTTGCACTATTGGAACTAGTTTATTACTAGCGACACTCGTTTCCTCCTCTATATCATAACATTCATTTGACTATGAAAAAACAAATAAAGATAGGCATGAAAGGAATATTTTCTTATGTTGGCAGCAATCGTGTCTCCTTTGAACAGAGCACAAAATTTTGAGTCCACTTATCATCAAAATTTTGGGTTTAGAATGACCTTAGGAAGCTGAAATTGTTACTTATAGTTTACTCCCCCGACTAGTTACTCTTTGAATCCCTATGGAGAGTTTGATTGATGCCTCCTATATCACAAAGTTTCATTAGTGAGTCTATGTTGCCAGAGTCATCCATATGTCTCATGATTTTGTTCAAAGGATTTCTATTAGCCTCTATTGACCATTTCTCAGAACTCTTGACTTTTCATGTTGGTCATAAACTCAGTGTGTCTAAGAGTTACATCAAACTATAGTCCTATCATGCACCCTGGTCCTACTTTCATTATGGGTAGATATCCTTGAACCCAACAGTGAATGTTTCCTCATTGGTTGATGAATGGGGGGTTTCCCTTGTGTTCAATGGAAATAAATCGATTCACACATTGGGATTCATGAAGTGTCTTGGATGCCATTAGCCTTATTGGTAGTTTCCTCACTTGTGTCGCCATTTTTCCTTATTGGTTGTTATTCATGGGGTCTTTTTCTTGCACTGTTTGCATTTTGTGCATGCAAAAGATGCACATGGTCATTGGTTAGTGAACATGTTCTTCGTTTGAGTTCTTCCAAATCATCAAGATCATTCTTTGTACCTCATGTTGAATGATGAGAGATGCCTTAATTCTCTCCTTTTAGTGGGTCTCCTCCCATCAAATTCAATCCATCTATTCTAGAAATGAGACCTAGAGTATTATGAGTACCTAGAGGCTTGCAGTCATCAGTGGAAGGTTCTTTCACCATTGACAGTTGGGAATAAATCAATGTCACTTGATCGATGGATTGTTCAAGTGTTATACCTCAACAACTTTTTTCACACTTGTAAGAATGTACTCGGTGCCTTGATACACACTTTCATTATCAGTAGGTTGTCTTGTGTTTGTTAACAATATACCTTAATGATCGGTAATCAAACAAAGTCTCATTGTGTTCGACCTCACCTCCTTTATTCACATAATATAGACTTGCACCTTTGGCGGATTGTGTAGAATACTTTAAGAAACCAGTTCATAGTCTTATCTTTACTGATTTGTTGCTATCTTTCATTGGACCAGTACCTATATGACTTCAGTGATCATGGGAGATCAGATTGTACTCCACTGTATACAAATATCTTCAGATTGATTTTGAGATTGGTTTTCACTGGGCCTTGTTCATGACTATGACAGCCTATGGCATGTATCTACTCTTGTATTGCCTATTCATGCCCATGAACAACTGTTTGGTATAATTCCACATGGATCTGCAGGGTAATTCAAAATTGGCATCAATGTGTGCAAAGTCAGTATGGATTGTAATATTCTTATGAGCAACTAGTTCGACCATATGGGTCTCGATTACTCCAATTCTTGGAATTATAATATATTTCGGTCATTGCAAATACTCCTCTAACCTCACACATTAGGGGCATCTGTTATAGCAAGATTTTCCTCACCATATGCAAACTTTCTTAGAGGCCTTTTTCCATTTCCCTATGCAAACTTGATGTCCCTTTTTGTAGTTCTTAGAGATAAAAATTGTATTTTTCCACATATATGTGCCCTAACAGATATACACCATGTGTATACATAGGTTGCACCATTGCAGCCCATGTACATCGGGTTTTGTGCCCAAAATTAGAAAATGGTGCCGGGTTTCCATGTCACGTCACGGGATCCATGATCCTTGACCTTCCATATACTGGAAACATTTCAACTCGGCCCTTCAATTCCATTTGAAGGATATAAACGGGCCATATCCAAGTCGTGGAAAAGAGGTGAAGAATTCAAATTTGAGAGAAAAGTTACTCTGGAGAAATTATTCACTTCATATTGATTCTACATCCCTTTGTCATTTTAAGTCTGAACACATTGTTCAACCCCCAAGATCTTCCCTATTTGATGGAGAACCTCATTGTCTCTCTTATATGAGCTTTCCTTTGGTAGAGGATTGAAGTGGTGGAGGCCCAACTGGAAGGGACTTAGTTTCTTAGTTCCGAATGTGTCGAAACAGAATTTTGTCATTCATACACTTCTGTTGATTACATTTTAATTGAAATACTCTTTTCTCGTCCAATTAATGTCTTGCAAATATTTGATTTTTATTCCGAGGGCGTATTTGTTATGAATATTGATGGATTATTCTATTGAATGTGCTAAATTTATATATTATCACCATATGCTTGTGTATCTTGTTTGTTGAGGACAAGTTGCAGGTGTATTGCTTTGAGTCAAGTTCTCAACGATGTACTTCATCAAACATCTGGATGAGGTAGGCTCTTTATCTTGTCTTGTTAGCATATTTGTTTATATGGCATACTTGAGATTAGAGTTGATTTATGTAGTCATTTTTGTCTGTTGTGGTTTACCCCATGCCATAAAGTGATTTTCCTCATAATAGGGATTGACAAGGTGTATGGTGACTTGGTTGGCTCATATTTAGGTTAGGGATGACAAACCTAGTGGTTTGGTCTGCAAATTGAAAAAAACCTCCATTTTTGTGAATACTCATCTATATATATGTCTTTGACATTAGTTTTATATAGGCTAAATAATTCAATTGTTGACAGAACTATAAGCATAGATCGAGTCGACTATGAAGATTTCAAATATATAATTTTTTTTTAAATAAATATTTTTTACTATTTTTTTACTATTTTTGTATTCACCTATATCAAAATCCTAGAATGCATACCTCTCTTATTTATACTATAATTTTTTCTCAGCTTAACCATTTCTCAAATGAGTTATATGCGGAACTATAGGAGACTGATACCTATGATATATATATATATATATATATATATATATATATTGTCATGTTAAGAACCTCTTAGCCTGCACGAACAAAAGACATTGTAATTTCAGGCATATGTTGACTTTGATAATTTAAAAAAAAATATAAAATTAATATTAAAAATTTCCAAAAAATACATAGCATAAGAAAAATAGGTTCTCTACAAGTATACAAGTTTTTGGAATGAAATTTCATTGTTAAGATACCCAACTCCTGCATGAACAAAAACATATACCTTATATTTTGTTGGAAAAATATGATACCACTGTTAGAAAATAATCAAATTTGACCTAGTTATTCACATTGTCTATGAATAAAAGTTTTATATTCGGAAATATAATTCAATATCCTATGTTTCATATTCTTACACCATATTCAAATTCATTGTAAAAGTATCTTGAATAATCTCTCCAAGTTAACGTATTGTTGTTTTTCCAGGTTTTCATTTCCACTAACACGTCATGAGAGACCATCATTAGCTTGCACTCACCCACTTCTCTATTGTGGCCCCGACCCTAGCCATATGACTTAGTTTTCCATAACACCTAGCAACTATACTCACATCAAAGATAATTTCTAGTCTATTGGTTGTCAGATACATAAGACTTCCAATCAGAGATGTATAAAGAGTGGCAATACAAAGTCAAGTTTCATCTTCCATCATTGATTTACTCCCAACAACTAAGGGAGTGCTCATAGTTTTACAACCTTTCATTCAAATTTGTTTCAAAAAGTCTTCAACATATTTGGATTTACCAATGGATATACTTTCAGTTGTTTGTTTTATTTGCATACCCAAAAAATATTGCATTTCTCCTAAATTAGACATTTCAAATTCAGATTTCATTGCCTCTTTGAACTCCTTCACAAGTGAGAACGAGGTTTGCATAAAAAATAAATCATCTACATATAAGAAAATAATGATGAAATATAATCCCACAACTTTTTTGTACATGGAACTCTCAGAATGAAATTTATCAAATCCATGATCGTGAAGATAGTTATCAATTCTAGAGTACCAAGCTCTAGGGGCTTTCTTAAGACCATACAAAGTATTTTTAAGTATATAAACCTTATATTCTTTACCTTTAGAAATGAAACCTTGAGATTGTTCAACATAAACTTCTACCTTGAAATATCCATTTAAGAAAGCATATTTAATATCGATCCCATAAATGGTTAACTTTAATTGAGATAAAATGGAAAGAAAATTTCTTACAGTTTCGAGTCTTGCTACAAGAGAATTTTTTTCCTGATGGTCAATTCCTTCTTACTACACATATCCTTTTGCAATTAAATGTGCCTTATACTTTGAAATACTTCGATCCATATTAAATTTTATCTTGTAAATCCACTTTACTCCAATAGTGGATTTTCCATGAGGAAGACAAACTAACTCCTATGTATCATTTTTTTTAAATCTGCGACATCTCATCCTCCATGGCTTGCACCCATGGCTCATCAATGCAAGTTTCTTTAAAATTAAAAGGTTCAACACAGGTAGAATAAAAAGAGAAAAATTATCACCAGCATACCTAGATGTCTCGTATATCTCCTTCAAACTTCTTGTTTTTCTAAGAGGACTAGATGGAGGTGTTAATTATGTATCAACATGAGATATTTATATCAGAGAAGATGAAGATCCATTTGATGGAGAAATCCAAGTGAGCCTGCATTTCTTATAGTAGAGGGATGGAAATATTGATCATTGTTATCAAAAATTAAATTTTCAATATGTGGAGTAATCACTTTATCTTCTCCTTCATTCTTGAGATAAACTCCCCCTTCATCAAATATGACATCTCTACTAACATAAATCTTATTAGTAAGTGGATGATAACACCAATAAGCCTTTCTTTCTTCTGAATATCCAATGAAAATATGTTTTACTAATTATCCATCTAATTTATGTCTTTATTGTGCAGGAATGTGAACAAAGCATGTACACCCAAAAAATTTAAGATGAAAATAGTTGGTTTTTTACAAAACCAAGCTTCATAAGGAGTAGAATTTTTTACCATCTTTGTAGGAATTATTTTGAGTATGTAGTTTTATGGAATGCATCTGCCCAACAGATGTTTGGAAAACTCATTTCTTTCAACATACATCTATCCATATCTACAATTTTTCTATTTTTCCTCTCCACCACTCCATTTTGTTAAGGAGTTTATGCAGTAGTTAACTCTTTCTTGATGCCATGTAAGTTGGAAAATTATTTGAATTCATTGGAGATGAATTATCCACCTTGATGCATTCTTAGCACTTTCAAATAGTATCCTGATTCCTTCTCAACAAGTACTTTAAATTTTTAAAAGAAACTAAAGTATTGAGACTTCTCACTTAAAAAATAGACCCAAGACATCCTTGAAAAATCATCTACAAAAAGAAGAAAATACATATTCTTTCCAAGAGATAAATTATGCATGGGGCCTCAAATATCTGCATGGACTAATACCAAAGGTTTGTGTGCTCTAAAATGATGACAGGGAAAGTTATATCTTTGTTGCTTCTCTATTGCACAACCTTCACATATCTTATTCTCTAGCTCTATGAATGAAGGGAAACCTCTTACCAAGTTATTCTTTTTCATGAAGGAAAGAGATCCAAAATTAAGGTGCCAAAACCTCTTGTTCCATAACCAAGAATCATCAACTAAGGCATTCAAGAAAGATACACTTTATTCCATACCTAACAAAAACATCCAATTACTAAGATGTGCTCATTTCACTATAGAAAATATCAAAATATTGTCACCCAACCATAGGCACGCAACCACCCTCAAGAACCATAAAATTTGATAGATATAATAATTGTAGAAGAAGTACCAAACCCAACAGATAACTAAGAGACAACACACCTTTCTCCAAGGATAGCACACCAAGCAGAAAGTCCAAAAAATACCATAAACCAAGACCAATACCCATCTGCACTCCTCCTCTACACTTGCACACCACTTGAATTGTGTGAGCTTGTGAGTGAGTGTGTGTCCAAATGAGCTCAAGAACACTCTATTTATAGTGATATTTGTCACCTGTCTAGGATGAGTTCTCCTTTTAGATGATAATACTCTAATACTAATTATTTTATTGAGTTGACTTGTCTTCTAGGGTTTCTGCACATCTATTTATGGTTTCTCGAGTTTCTGGAATATTCTAATCTAATCAAAGGTTACACATGGAGGTTGATACCTCCCGCATATACCATAATATCCACACTACCTCCTAGCTAGGGAGATGTTAACAACTAGCATCGTCATATACACACATGCTATCTCATGACCACATAGATCAAGTCGTGAGAAACATCTCCAGTATCAATATCATTTGATAGCATCATGGTATAAAAAATATATCATTAATTGCATCATCTCTCGAGGCCATACTCCATCTAAGTAATTGGGATTGATGTTGAATAAGTCATTTAGCGCACTAAACATAGTTTATCGCATAAGTCACTCACTCAACATAGTGATACAAGGACCATTCTTCTTATCTAGACATACGTCCTAGAAGAATGATTGTCCCAACATATGTTGAATGCCCCACAATTTCTACAAGAGCCATCCTCTCCACTGTGTCATCTCTAAGTGGTACTAGCATGATTTGAAATCATCATATCTAAGTTGTACTGGCATGATGTGAAGTACTATCTACATCATCTCTAATATGTACTAGCATGATGTGAATGCATCATATCTAAGTTGTATTGGCATGATGTGCATCATCTCTAAGTCGTACTAGCATGGTGTCAATGCACCATCTCCAAGTTGTATTGGCATGATGTGAGTCACCTGCATCATATTTAAGTAGTACTAGCATGATGCTACTACATCATATCTAAGTTGTACTAGCATGATGCGACTTAGACATATGCATCATCTCTAAGTTGTACTAGCATGATGCTAATGCATCATCTCTAAGTTGTACTAGCATGATGCTACATCATATCTAAGTTGTATTAGCATGATACATCTTAGGACATTTGTATCATATCTAAGATGTACTAGCATCATGTTGAAGCATCATATCTAAGTTGTACTAGCATGATACACATCAACAATCTGTCAACCTGGACCATTATCCACAAGGAGAATGTCTATCCATCAACACTCCCTCCCAATCGAGGAAGTCATATCCTCCCTCTCAACCAAGTGATTAATCTCCACAGGGCCCAACTTGTCCCTCAAGTATGCAAACTTTATCTTGGAGAAAGGCTTCGTCAAAATATCAAATGTCTGCTCATCAATGGAGATGTACTGGAGAACCACTTCTCCCTTATGGAATTTATCATGGAGAAAATAGTACTAGATCTCAATGTTCTTCGACCTTTCATGGAACACAGGGTTCTCTAAAAGCTTCACACAACTCTGATTATCACAATGTATCACATTCAAATCCAACACCTGATCAAATAGTCCAGAAACCATCTTATGGAGCTATATTGCTTTTGTACAAGCATCACAAGTTGCAATATACTCTTCTTCTACAATTTTGAGTGCAACTGACTTATATTTCCTGTTAGCCCATGATATCATAGTAGATCCCAAACTAAAACATATACTAGAAGTACTATTTCTTCCATCTGCACTCCCTTCCCAATCTGAATCAATAAATACATGTGGTTGTATGTCACTGTTTGAGGCATATCTCAAACCATAATTTAGTGTCCCATGAAAATATCTCAAATGTGCTTTGCATCTATCCAATGCTCATGTCTAGGCTCCACCTAGAACTGGCTCAATGTGTTCACAACAAATAAAATGTTTGGTTGGGTATTAACCAAATACATCAATGATCCAATCAACTACTAGTATAGGTACAAGTCTACTGGATCAGAATCAGAGTCTCTCAACTTCCTCATATTTGTCACCATGGGAGTTGTAATGGATTTACAATCCATCATCCCAAACTTCTGAAGGGTCTTTACAGTATACTTCCCTTTCCCTAGGAATATTTCACCACACTTCTTCCATACTTCTAGTCCCAAATACTAATGCATGAGACCAATATCCTTCATATTGAATTCAAATGCTAGCTCCCTACTAGACTAAATAATGAGAGGCAGTGCATACGTCAAAAACAAATCATCAACATATAGTAGCATGTGCATCATTCACAACTTTGTAATAAAGGTTTGGATCAACATATCTCTTGGAAAATCCAAGTCTCTTCAATTAATTGTCGCTTTGTGCATACCAAGCTCTTGGAGCTTGCTTGAGTCCATATAAATCTTTCTTTAATCTGCATACATGGGTTTCTCTCGGGTGTACGTAAAAACCTTGAGGTTTCTCTATGTATACTTTTTTTTCAATTAATCCATTGAGAAAAATAGTATTTACATCCATCCCATGTAGACTCCAAGCCATGGAAGCTGCAAAAGATATGATGGTTCTAATAGAGGTATATCTGGAAAGTGGAGAAAACCTCTCATCATAGTCTTCTCCCTACTATTGGGAGAACCCTCTAGCCATGAATCTTGTCTTGTATTTATCGATACTCCCATCTACTGCGTGCTTTATTTTATAAATCCATTTTGAATTTACTATCGACTTTCCTTCAGGTCTAGGCACAATTTCCCATACATCATTTTTCATGATGGATTGATATTCTTCCATCATAGATTCCTTCCATTCTTTATTCTTGATTGCTTCCTCAAAGGTGGAAGGTTCTACATTGACAAGGCTTGTCATGAGTGTCACATAAATAGAGAATATTTTAGGCCTCTTTCTCTCCCTAAAGGTTCCATTGGGTGTTGGGTTACTGAGATAGAGGGGGTGAATCAATAATGAGAAATTATACCAATTATTAATCCTTTAAACCACAAAGTATTTTATTGTACTTATTCAACCATGTTCATATGTTCATCATCAATATCTTACTGTATCATAAGCATTAACATTCATCAGTGCATAATAAACAATAACAAACACATCCACACAATGCACAGTACACCAATATTTACGTGGAAACCCAATGCGGGAGAAAACCACAGAATGTTTTTCTTATATGTCAAGAATTACATTCAAGGAAGCATTAACTTCCAATTCTCTAGCTACAACTAGAAGGAGGCTCCAACCCCCTAGTTTCTCATGCTACAACCTGAGGAAAGCTCTGACTCCCCAATTCTTTGGTTACAACTAGAAGGAGGCTACAACCCCCTATGTTCTCTGGCTACAATCGGAAGGTGGCTACAAAAACCTATCATTTCCATGTCCAAATTTAGACAACCTATCACTATCATTGAATCAACCACTGCCACTGTCAACTTTTCATTGTCAACCTATACCAATGACCTGTAACAACCTGTACCAATCACCAAGTGCATCAACCATGCACCAAACATGTACAAATAACCTATCAAAACAACATGTCCAAACAACCTATCACAACAACCTGTCTCATCAATCTTATCAACCAAATCAGATATACTCACCAAGATCAATCACCAAGACAACTCTCAACCATATGTACAATATCACCAAGATGTGCATCAAGCAATCACAACTCATAATCATCACCAAGATCGATATGTGCTTCTAATAATATACCAAGACAAGTATGCTACACCATCCATAAACGATGTGTCAACAATACTACTAACAAGTGCCTCCAACCATGTACCAAGTATGTACCAATCATGCATCAACTACACATCAACTATGACTCATCAATATGTACCAACATCATCAACTATACACCTCATGTATGTGCCAACTCATCAACTACTTGTCTCAACCATGTACCCAACATGTACCTCAACCATATACCAAAAACATACACCAATATAATCATCAAAAGTTTTCTAACAATTCATCTCTCTATCCATAAACCAAATATCATAATCCCTTACATCAAACCATGCGTCACAACCTCACTGTTACATAGCCTCAAGATAAACCAACAACTTCAACAACACATCATAACCAAAATACCAATATCCATATGCCAAATACCAACTATATCCCTCAACAAATGTGATATATGTAGCAATATTGAACATCCAATACCATCTCAAGAGATAGACCCTAGATCATAAAACATACCTCAAACAAGATGTGCCATATCTCTCATAAATAGACCCCAACCAAGCTGTTGTAGAGATTTTTTTCCGCACTTTTTCTGCTGCACTTTTTCTATTGAACTTTTCCTATTGCAATTTTTCTGCCGCAATTTTTCTATCTTACTTTTTCTGTCGCACTTTTCTCTATCAATAATACCTGTCCAAAATAACCTTTCACAAAATAGATATTTAATGATATTCAATAGGTGCTAATGGGAGAGCCTTTGTCTCTTATTTATACTTCCATGTAGCTTCCTCCAGGTGTTACCTTCTAACCAACTTAACCCACTTTCCTTATTTTAGGGCTAACCCACTTCTAACTCACTTTGTTATAAATAGTAAATTCTCCACTTTTAGTTGCAACTAAATTATTATTTAATTAATTTATTTTGCAACCACTTTGACTTATCCATAAATAGTAAACTCACCACTTCTTGTTGCAACCAATTTATTATTTAAATAATTTATCTTTGCAACCACTTTGACTACTTTATTATTTAAATAATTTATATTTACTCACAACTTCTTGTTGCAACTAACTTTTCTATAATTAGTCAATTCATAACTTCTTTGCCCTTAACTAACTTCTTGTTGCAACCACTTTATTATTTAAATAATTTATCATTGCAACCACTTTGACTACTTTATTATTTAAATAATTTATCTTTACTCACAATTTCTTGTTGCAACTAATTTTTCTATAATTAGTCAATTCATAACTTTTTTTCCCTTAACTAACTTCTTGTTGCAAGAACTTTATTATTTAATTTATTTCTTGGTCAACCATTTTGACTATTCAATCTTCTCATCACAACTATTTTACCATAATTACCAAACTCACAACTTCTTGTTGTAGCTAATTTATTTTTAATTATTTTCTTATTACAACAACTATACCCATGATTAACTCCTAGTTACCATCAATTTGACTAGTACACTTCTTATAGGAGCTTCTAGAATAATTGATTTCTTTGACCTTCTAGGGGCTTCTAGATAACTCATGAGGGTTCTCCAACTTCATATGGTCTTAACTCTCTAACCGTGAGGATTTATGTGGCGTTCCACATATCACTGGAAATCGCATGACATATACTATCCATCTAGAATAGTATTACCTGCATATACACTGATTTTCATTACATTATTCCTCAACCAAACTTGGGTTCCTTAACCATACCTCTAGAGCTACCAGACATACTCAAGTGTTGACATCAATCTCTAAGAGTTGACATCAATCTATAATATCACTCTCCAAAGGTTGAAATCAATGACAACCAACAATCCAAACCAATTGTCCATAAATCTAAACCAATTGTCTGACATTGGGAGCTTTAATTCTTTTTTCCTCTTGTAAGCTACATTCTAGCCATGCTGGTAGTTTTTTGTTCTTGGGTACAACAATTGGTTCTATAGGTTCAAGTGGTTGGTTTGGTTCTTCACTGAGATGTTCTGCAGAACATGTACTTTCTTCCTTGGTATCTTCATGTTCTTCTTAATCATTGGATTCCATGGGATCTTCTATAGATTTCTTGAAGGAAATATTCTCATCAAAAGCCACGTCTCTGCTTATTTCAATCTTCTTTTGACCTGGGACATATATTCTATAAGATTTTGATGTATCACTATATTCAATGAATATGCCTTTCTTTCCTGATGGTTCCAACTTATTCCTTTTGTCCTTGGGAACATGGATATAAACAGGACAACCAAAGATCCTTAAGTGTTCCACACTTGACTTCTTTCCAGAGAATCTTCTTTTGGAGCCATGTTCTTCAATATACTATGAGAAATTATATTCTGAATATATACAGATGGCATAACTTCTTCTCCCCATATAAACATGGATAGATTCTGGTCATTCACCATTTCCTTAACAGATTCTTCAATGGAACGATTCTTTTTTTCTGCCACACCATTTTGTTGATGATTATCTGGGACAATTAGCTTCCTCATAATATCGACTGCTTTACAAAAAGAAATGAGCTCCTTGGAGGTGTATTCTCCTCCATTATCAGATCTTAGCATCTTGATATTCTTATTTTTCAAGTTTTCCACTTCAACTTTGAATTCTTGGAACTTTCCAAATACTTCATCTTTCATCTTTATCAGGTATATCCAAGTCTTTATTGATAAATCATCTGTGAACATCACATAGTAAAGATATCCTCCTAGAGACTTCACTAGCATAGGACCACAAACATATGAGTGTATTAGATCCAAGATCTCCTTGGATCTATTCTCACTACTTGGGAATGGCTTCTTAATATTCTTCCCAAGTGCACATCCTCTATAAATACCTTTGTGTATTGATTGTAGTTCTAGTATGCCTACAACCATCTGTTTTAGAGATGAAAATTCTTGATAATGAAGGTGAGCATACCTTCTATGCCATAACTCACTAGGATTGAGTTCATCATGTACAAGAGCTTGAGCATTCTAACCTAGGAGTTTATATAATCTTCGTTCATGTATCCCAATGACTCTAGCATCTTCTATTTTTGAATCTTTAGACCATACAAGAAATTTCCCATCGTCAAAGGCTATTCTATCTCATTTTTCTTCCAAGAAAGAAATAGATATTAAATTATTTTTTCAAACTAGGAACATATAAAACATTGTTAAGATGAATATTGATACCATATTCCATTTTGATAGAATCTTTTCCCATTCCTTTGACTACATAGGAGTTATTGTCTCCAAGTTCCACTTTATGAGAGGTTTACTTTTCCTTCATGCTTGAGATATTTTCACGATCACTAGTCATATGTCTTGAAGCTCCACTATCGATCAACCACATGTCATGTTCAAAGGATCATGTAATAGCTAAGTAGTATAAGAAATATGTTTCTTCATGCTTGGATTTCTTTGAACGTTCTCCATCATTGGCAGTTGATGCATGGTGTCTTTATTTTCTCTTCTTTGCTAGTTTAGGACAATCCTTTTTGTAGTGGCCATAATCATGGAATCCATAACATTGTACCTTTGACATATCTATTTTATGATTGAATTTCTTTCTTGAACCAAATCTTTTCTTACCTCCATGTCTCTTGAACTTTATTGTGTAGGCTTGAGCATCCTCTTCCTTTTGAGATCTTCCTTTTAAGTTTATCCTTGTCTCTTCTTGTGAGCAACAGGTCCAAAGTTCTTCAAGCATTGGAAATTCATTCCTTGTGTGCATGCTTCAATGCATTGATGTCATTGTTCTTAAACTTCTCCATTGTTGCAACGTTCTGAGGTTCATTTTCTTTTCCTACATCAAACTGTGGTTCCACGATCTTACCCTTCACGATATCTAGAACTTTGTTCTTGGAAAGGATGAGGTCAATCCTTGTCTTCCATGCTCTAAATTTTGAAGCTCCTTCTAGCTTGTTCTCTGACTTCATAGAGTAATTCATGATTGTCTTTGACTTTGACTTTGACCAGTCAAAAATTTGACTTTGACTTTGACCCAAAAATGTCAAGACCCAAAAATTCAACCTTGACATTTTTGCTAGATGAGAGTACCAAAAGGTGTGTTAGGCTAAGGCGCACTAGAATGTCCAACAATTATGACAAATGTCTCACTTGAAGTGCCCAGAAATTTAGGTTAGGGTTTAATGCAGTTGCAATATCAGAAACCCTAGTTGTAGTTGCAACTGGTGTCGCAATAAGCTTAACAAAGAACTGTCACTTTACCTTCTAGTGGTTAGACTGTCCTGAAGGTCTTGTGGGCCCATAACCTGTTAATATGTGCTCGTTTAACCATAGACAATATCACAATATTGTCACACAACCATAGGCACGTAGCCACCCCTGAGCACCATAATATTTGATAGATAAAATAATTTTGGAATCAGTATTAGATCCGATAGATAACCAAGAGAGAGGGCACCTTTCTCCAAGGATAGCACACCAAGAAGAAATTCCAAAAAAACCATAAACCAAGACCAATACCCAGTTGCAGTTGTTGCAACTGCACTCCTTCTCTAGAACTGTGCACCACTTGACTTGTGTGAGCTTGTGAGTGAGTGTGTGTCCAAATGAGCTCAAGCGCCCTCTATTTATAGTGATCTTTTTCACCTGTCTAGGCCAACTTCTCCTTTTAGAGGATAATACTTTAATATTAATTCTTTTATTGAGCCGACTTATCTTCTAAGGTTTCTACAAATATGTTTAGGGTTTCCCTAGCTTCTAGAATGTTTTAATCTAGTCAGAGGTTACACATGGAGATTGATACCTCCCACAACTACCAAAATATCAACACCTATTATCTGTCATAGGAACTTTGAAAACGAGGTCATTGTTGTTAAAAATATTACAAAACTTTCCTTCAAAAACAATCTTGTAGTTTTTAGAATTTACTTTCCCTTTGCTAATCAAGTTATGCTTTAAACTTGGATCAAACAAAGTATCATGTATATACATAATACTTCCATTGTTGAATTTTATGGAAAGGGTACCTTTTCCCATTACATTTGCCTCATTATCATTGCCAAAATATACTTTCTCCTTCACACTTTCATCTAACTTTACAAATCGATTTTGGTTTCCTATCATGTGATTTAAGAAGCTACTGTATAAATACCATACAAAATCATCTTTGGCATCAAAACCATTACATGTGAGAAACAAAGTTTGAGAGTTCTCACCTTCATATTTACTAAAATTTACTTGAGAGGTGTCTATTTTCTTAAAACAATAACTTTCAAGATGACTATCTTTATTACAATAGATGCAATGAAATTTACCTCTCCCAAGGTGTTATAGAAAAAAAATGCCACACCTATGCACTTGTGCTATGGCCTACCCTTCGCTTTGGCTTGCAAAATCAAAATCCCACCTTGCCTCATCCAAGTCATTTAAAAAACTTGATTTTTGAGCATATCTATGGGTTCCCTTTGAGAAACATGCGAACATCTATTCCTTTATAGTGTGCAACCCACAAATGCCCTTAAAAATAATGAAAAATAGAATAATTTTGAGCTTTCGGGATGGTTTTTCGATTGGGCTTGTTTCCCATCATCCCCAAGCCTATACAAAATGGATTTCAACCTCCCCAACCCCTTTGGGAGAATATAAAAGAACCTTTTAGGGAAATGATGAGAAACAGTCTGATGATGCAAGATTATGCTAAGAAAATTGAGCAAGCTTCCCCTCCCCTTCATCCTCTGAGAAGTTTTCCCCAAACCTAGAAACTCCTTTTCCAGAGTCACTTCCTTTGATATATAGTTATAAGGTGTGTTCCTATCCTTATCAGACTATGTGAGGAAGAGTTTCATTGAGTTGATGCTTGAAGCACTTCAGGAGGAACACAGGTGATCGATTCCAAAATGGTGCTAGAAACAAGATCAGGTTGTAACTAACTCTCTTTTTTCGCTGATTAATAGAAGAGTATATTTTCCTTACAATCTTGTCTTCACTTGTTTCATTGCAATCTAATATGTTCATGTTTGTTCATATATGCTTTGAAGTGCACTTTTGATATATGCTATTAGGACCTATAACTACCTCGTTGTAGCACAATCTAGGTCTCATATTGTAGGCTTGTACCTGCAGAGACCAGGAGCGTTTATAAAAATAGGAGACGAGATCAACATCAACCAAAGGGTTTAAGGTGCATACCTTCTCTTCTCTCCTTTCCCTATCTCTTTCTGTGAAAAAGTAGTTATTCTTAGTTTGCATGTTTGATTGTGAGGGTAGATTTAATATTGTATATCCAGTCTTGCTCTATTGTGACTCGACCCAAGGTCACGAGGGAAATATCCCAATAACACAAGGCTATTGTTTCTTCCTCTACCACGACCTCTACCTCATTCATATGATGATGAAGAAAAAGTAAAAGCATCATTCATGGTAGTGGAAGACTGTTTCTTCTTGTCGTCAACCTTCAACTTGCTTTGGAAATCTTGATCCAGAGGTTCCTCGTTATTTTTTAACCTATCTTCATGTACTTGAAGGCTTCCAAACATATCAACAAGGGTTAGTTTTGATAAATCCCTTGACTCCTCTATAACAATAGTGACATGATCGATTTTTTAGGAAGACTTCTTAAAAAAAATTCAACAATCCCCCTATCTTCAAGAGATTCACCATGAGAATGAATAGCTTTCACAATATTTTGAACTCTAGTAATAAAAGATTCATCACGTTCATTTACTTTCATAGTAAGAGATTCAAAATCTCTTCTCATCATTTGAAGTTTGACATCTTTTACCTTTATAGATCCCTTGTATGCTTTTTTCAAGGTTTCTCAAGCATTATGGGACTTACTACATTCTACAATATTTGGAAACACTATGATGTCAACTTCAGTTTGAAAGATGAATAGAGTTTTAGTATCCTTTTTTATGTTCTCCTTCAACTTTGTTTTTTGATCAACTAAGAGTGCATTGTAGGCAATCTAATCAGCAGGCTCTGTCCTACAGAAACAAGCATCCTTAAATCTTGTGAGATAAACAAAGTTTTCATCTTCACACACTAGTACTCATAGTTTTCCTCACCCAAAAGAGGAATTTGATACTCTAATGCATTTGAATTTTGGACCATTTCTCATTCTCCAAATAAAATAAAAATATTGTAATCAACCTGGTTTTAATACCAAATGATAAAATCTGAGCAAAATGGATTTAAATGAATTAAAATCAAACCCAACAACAAAGTCAGACATGTACAAATACTAAATTCCCAAAACAAAACTTGCTAGGTAGAGATAAAAAAAACTCTCTTTAAATGCTCTATTTTAATTTAAAAAACAGCTTATAAAAATGTACCTGCTGAGATACATCAAAGACATTAAGCTGCTGTTTTAATTTAAAAAACAGCGTATAAAAATTTCTCTCCTGAGATACATCAAAGACATTAAGCTGTAAAATAATTCAATAAAATAAATTACACTGAACACAACTATTTTTCCAAAAAAAAGTTACAGCAGCACTCTGATTGCATTAAAAAAAACCCTACAACACTTGTGAACAGAACTGTGTGAGACAAACTAAAATAGCTAGATGACAAGAACATTCCATCCTTTTCTGCACTCTGATAAGAACAAGAAAACTGAGATTAAATAACGCACACCAATCAACAGCGGGAGGACCCAATGCTGCCATTGAGGAAGAAAAACGTGGCAGGTTCACCCAAACACTTGGCAATTTTGACTTATGGAGATCAACAACCCACCCAAACGTCCATGGAATGCCCAAAAACTAGGCATCAGTTATTTCACTACATCTGCCATTGGATAACGTTGTCATGCATCTGATCCGAGTTCTGGACTGCTATGGCTGATTTGTGAAATATCTGCGGTGGATGAGGTAGCTGCCACCTGTGCCTCAAAAAATGAACTTACATCTCCGCTCTGCTGCAACTTATACGTGGCGATTCTAGACCTGTGATTAAGTTAGTGTTCTTCAAGAAGACTGGTTAGATTTGGCAGATTAGGCAACGGATAAAGGACGCCACGACTTTGATTCTCATGTTCCTTAGGGCTATGGTTTACCATCTATGAGTATTTAGTGGGTTTTAATGGCAACTCTTGGACAAGAGGTTAAATGTAATAGGAATATTATTTGGTTTTATATATGGGATTATCACTAAATGTTAATAAAAGCACATAATTTTATTATAAGATAATTTAAGTAATGAATACAAGGGATAATTGTTTTCTTGTAAATATTATATAAGTTATGTGGTTTCATTTTTTAACAGTGTATTTGTTCTATAGTTGAGTATAGCATCTAGAAGTGGGATTTGAGAGCGCAACAAAGATTTTGTTGCAACCTTTTAGGCCACACTGTAAAATCCAACTCCATAGTGAGTTCTCCTTTCTTTGTACTTTCATTTTCATAACTGAAGAGAGTAAAGATACCTCACCTTCTAGTTAGGTTTTCTTTTGTATCATAATTCTCAGGTAACATCTTGTGTCTATTTGCTAGCTTTTTCATTTTTTAAATTTTAGTTATTTCCATAAACTTGAGTACTAAACTACTAATAATAAATGTGAAATTTAAGGAAATAAATTGCATAGTAAAATATTTCATAATACTGCAAGATAATTGTTATGTTCATATTCACACAGAAAATCAAAATTATATTCTTAGCCACTAATTTTTCTAATTTGTATTTCATTAACATAATTCTTCATTGATTTTTTCCCCTTAAGTCATTTATTAGGAAGGAAATTTTTATATTAAAAAAATTGTATTACCTTTTTAATGCCTCCTCTTGAATAAGAGACTAAAATGCAATTGATATAGTATCTTAGCTAGCATATAGGATTAAGATTAAATGTTAATAAAAAACACATAACTTTATTGGAGGTAAGTTAAGTGATGAATATAAGAGATATTAGCTTTCTTGTTATACATTGAAACTATTATTTGATCTTAATAAGATTTAAAACTATTTCAATTGGTTAAGAGTTCATCTGGTTTAAGGAAATAAGTTAATGATCCAAAACTAACATAACATAAAAAAAAAATAGTTCTTTAAATACAAATAAAGAAAAACTTTTCATTAATATTTTAAATAATATCAAAATGTTCTAAAATTGTTAATTATATTTAAAACTAATTTCTTTTTTTTTAGTTTTTTTCTTTTTTTTTTTAGTTTTTTTGTTTTTTGTTTTAGTTTTTATTTTATTTTATGGATCTAAAGTACATTGAAATAAGTGATAAATATTTCATTTTAATATTCAAAAATTATATTAATGAAAATAAAATATATATTTTTTAATTTTATTTTATGAATTTAAATAATTTAATATTAATTAAAATATTTTTTTTTTGTTTGTTAATTTGTGCAGGACCTGCGATTAACCTGTGGCTTGAGAAACCGCGACTCAGAGGCATCTAAGCCGTCAAAATCACCCGGGGATCGCACCCGGCCTGAGCCACACCAACCCTTAACATGGTTGGATTTTTTGTCCCCGCAGGTTTCGAACCGGTGACTTTAACATCATGGAGTGGCTTAACAACACACTCCATCACCGACTGTCCTACACCTCGGGGACAATATTAATTAAAATATTACAGTGATAGATGATTGATATTTTTGGTAATGTTTCATTATTATTATTTTTATTATTTTTGGTAATGTTCATAATATTATCATTATTTTTATTATTTTTGATAATGTTCCAATTATTATTATTATTATTTTTGTTTGTTAGTTTGTCTGTGACACAGCACACTCCGTCACTGAAGGACATGGGGGTGGGCTTTGATCCACTTACACTCCGTCACTGAAGGACATGGGGGTGGGCTTTGATCCACTTATGTGTGTACGGGTCACGATACCATTTAATATAGTATCTTTGGGTGCAACCACACATTCGACCACTACCTCAAGGTGTCCCCATGGCTTCAGGTTAGGTCCTCATGGGAATTGAACCTTACTCAATGGTGAAAAAATCATCGCTTTCCACCATTGAATCCAACCCCTTTGAACCACTATTATTTTTATTTTTAATTATCAGTATTTATATATATATATTTTTTTGAAATGCATTAAAAATCTTAAAAAAAAAAATGAAATTAGTGATGATCTAAAAAGAATAATCACTAAATATATTTTTGACATTGATCATTAAATAACTATCATTAAAAGTAATATAAAAAATGGACACTTTTTGTAACATTACGGCACCACACTGACCATTATCAAGACTTTATTTGTAGTAATTCCTTGTCCTCTAAATTCTAAATTCATCGTTAGTGGATATGCCCAAGATATGCCTTTGCCATAAAAACCTAATAAGTTCCTTGGCCATAAAAGCCTAATAAGTCCCTTGCTCATGGGTTAAACCTACATAACTTACCAAGAGATGGACTACAACAATTACCTACATTTTGGAGATATAATAATTATTTTATTGAAAAACACATCCCAAATTCCTTGGATGCTTGTGTAACCATTCAAGTAGAGAAAAAAAGATATTGATGTTTGTCTATTTTTCTAAGCCTTCCTTTATTGAGGATTTTAAGGAATGAGATGATATGGCCACAAATTATTCTAACAATTTTCCACCATCTTTATACATGGCAAAGAACATATTAGGGACTTTAACCAAAGGTTCACGATTTATACATGGCAAATAATCTATTAGGAACTTTAACCAAAAGTTCACGATTTCATTGATTTTTTTGTTATAGCGCAAAAGAGACCACATAGTGATAAAATATGAGATATTACCAAAATCATCATACCAAACTTAATAAGCAATTATAAAAAAAAAAATCTGAGGGAAAGGTCAAAGAATGGAAACATCCATCCTCTAAAGATTACATTTACCATAAAAAAAAAAATACTCAAAACCCTTAAAAGGGTGTCTAATGTGGGTAATAAATATATATATGCGTCGACAACATGGTTGTTTCTAAGCTATCCACATTACCAATGTAGAAAAGGCTCGATAGCAAAGCCGAGCACATAAAAATCTGTTAGTTGTAAAATCTATATGGTAGGCTATTATAGATCCTAATATGGTCTAGGAATCACCCTAGGGTAAGCTTAATGCCTTTGGCTAAAACCCATGAGGATTCAAAGCATTCGAGGATTCTATATATACAAGGCCTTGGGAATGAGTTACATATCTTAAAGAATTGCAAGGTTATGATGTTCACATTGCAATAGTGATCTTTTGTTGTAAGCACCCCTATGTTGCACGTTGTAAGAACCTAAGGTTATGATGTCCACATTGCAATAGTGATTTTCGGTTGTAAGCACCCCTATGTTGTACGTTGTAAGAACCCCTATGTTGCATATTTGTAGAGAGAGCTCTTTTCCTATTTCCCCAACTCCATTAGAGGATTTTCCATGCCCCTTATAATCATTCAATGAGAGAAGAGAAGAGATTTAGGAGGACAAATCAATGAGGGTGGAATTTTAAGGAACCATTATGTTCACAAGTACCATTTTCTCATTGTAAACTTAATTTTCCTTACTAATGGAATCTATTTCTTTCTCCCCCTATTCCTAATTCCATTTGTCTCTTGGCTTGTGATCTGTAAACGATAGGCTTATAACATGTCCATTTCATCAACATAGTTTCTTATTATAAATCATTAAAGTTCTATGCTTGTATAATTTTGAGCTCAAACTACTTCAATAGCCTTTGGAGCGACAAATTCCATAGCCATGGCTTTCATAGCTTTAACTTCCGCAACATTAGTTTTCTCAGCTTAAGTCTTGGCGTAAAGTTCTTATGGCCCATGAAAAACTTGTGGGAACGGGTTGATTAACCAGTGAGATAAATTATGATGCCGAACTATAATGAAATGATCAGTGGATGAATTAAACCACTTAACAATAAAGAAAATTCCCAAGGGTGAGTTTAGACACTCAACATCAGAGGAAAACATCGAAGGACAAGTTTAGACACTTGGCATCAGAGGAAAACATCTAGGGGTAAGTATAGACACCCAAAATCAAAGGAAAATGTCATGTGACAAAAAATAAGTTGACCAATAGTCTATGGGCAAAGGGAAATATGCCCAAATCTAGGAAAACAACCCAAAATGGATTAACTACAACTAGCTTCTCAGTTGGGATGCTCAACAATAAGAAAAATGGCCCAACAAAGGGGGAAATGACCAACAGACAATTAAAAATGCCCAACACTAACCATATGAGGCATAAACACTTTAGAAAACAAGACAATAAAGTAAATTCACCTCTGTGAGAGAGTAAATGATTTACAGGAGAGAGAAAAATAAATTTAGCGACTTTTGCAACAACTATGGATTGAGAACCATTGATTTCCCCTCTCCAAAATCATCCAACGATGGAAAATAGAGAGATGTTGGGTTCAGTTTTCTCCATTAACCAATGTATTATGCAAACCAACCTTCCACACAACACATTACACACAAAAAACTAGAATGAGAAAACTAGAACCATTTTATTATGCTCAGAGAATTCATTATATAGGGGGTGAGCTATGCATGCTCAAAACCTCATTCATTGTTACTCACTAAGTAAACACAAATGGCGATGGCTCAAAGATGCCTTTGATTATCATGGATAGAATTCTTGAATCCTTCATCCATGGATATTCAAGTAGGTTGCACTCTTCAAGCTCTTTCTTCCACTAATGCACTCCCAGTTCTACTTTTCATTTCCTTGTTGCCTCTTCACTACAACCTTCATTATTTTAAAGGGATTCCTTTGGAAGGCCAACCATCACATAGTTTGTTTCCACTTCCACTTTTCCAATAAGAAAAAATATAATATAAGACCAATTACAAATTTAGAAGAGGTTCCAATTCGGATCACACCTCCCCATTTGCAGAATTTTGGTCTCCAAGAGATTCAACTCCCTTCAATCTTCTTTTCCAATCAACAAGAAGACTCCAACATAAATCAAAGAAAGAGTTCCTCCACTATAGGATGGAATATAAGAGATGAGTAGGGGATACCTTTTTCATAACCCTATTGTCCATCTCATGGCTAGAGATGGCATTTGTTGTTGCAATAGGTCGTTGGAAAACCATTACTCCTCGAGTTGCAAGTGCAAGCAACTCCTCTTTCCCATTGACTCTCCAAGATTTCTTCTTGGTTGTTTGGTTTGTGGGATGGATTTTCGGATGATGCTTCCAAAATTTGGCCTTCCAATGTCCAGTCAATATACAATACTGGAAATATATCACTAACCTTATGATGCATTTTCTTGCAATAGAAACAAACTATGTCATACTTCTTCTGTTTGTGATGATTCTTTCCATCTTGGTTGCTTGGTTCCCCAAGAACTAGAACAAATATGGATGTTGGAATCATCTCTTTGTTTCCCTCTTCCAAGATTCTACAAGCAAATTTGAGTGGCTTGTTGCACATGACTTCTTTTTCGATTCCTCTTTCCTTGAAAAAAGTGGTTTGAGCTACATTTATGCTTGCTTCTTTCCCATCAAATCCTAGTCCTTCATCATTAGGCATTTGTTGAGCTATAATGAGAATGAAAATCACTTCACAATCATGGCCCCATTTTCTTCATGATCTTGGAACCAATGTATCTAGTGTGCTTCTCAAAGTCACCAAGGGTTTCTTGAGAAAGTGTATTAGAAGGTGAGTTTACCAAGCTTACCTTTGTCATGGTACTAGCTTTGGCAGTGGAAATGGAAGGGTTTGTTTGGTATATTGGATATCTATTTCTATCTTATTCAAGGCCTCGTCCTTCACTTCCAAGTCTTGGTATAGGTGAGAAGTGACCTCAATGAACCTCTCCTCTTTCCAATTATCTAGTTTAATGAATCCCCCCCCCCCCCCCNAAGAGATAGAATCTTCTACTATCTGATTCTTACCTTATGGAAATGAAGTATTCCTATTACTTGGCAAGATATTTCTCCAAATCATCTACTCTCTACCTCCAATACCGACTTTCTTCTTTGATATGCTTATTGAAGTCTCTCAACTCTTCTACCTTCTCCCTATTCAAGGCTTTTCCCATGGTAGTTTCTTCGAGGTGTTTGATGAAAATTTTATGATACCTCATGATCCATAAATGGTAGGATTATAGCTCATCCATTTCATCAATAAATTCCTATTATAAATCATTAAATTTCCATGTCTATGTAATTCAGAGTTCAAACTACTTCAACGGCCTCTGGAGCAGCAACTTTTGTAGCCATATATTCTACAATGTTAGATTATGTTGCTTTAGTTTCTCTAGCTTTAGTTTATGTGGCTTAGGTCTCAGTGGAGAGATTTCTTATGGCCCATGAAAACCTTGTGGGAGTAATTTAATTTACCAGTGAGATAAATAAGGACACCCAACTATAAATAAATGATCAATGGACAAATTAAACCACTCATTAATAGAGAAACTACCGAGGGGTGAGTTTAGACACTTGACATTAGAGGAAAACATCTAGGGATGAGTTTAGACACTTGGCATTAGATTAAACGTCCAGGGGAAAGTATAGACACTCAACATTAAAGGAAAATATCCAACAACAAAAACTAAGTCAAATATAAGTCTATGGGAAAAAGTAAATATTCCCAACTCTAGGAAAATGGTCCAACATGGATTAACTCCGACCAACTTCTCAATTGGGTGCCCAACATTAAGAAAAACGACCCAGCAAAGGGAACAATTACCAACATACAATAAAAAAAAAATCCCAACAATAAGCATATGAGGCATGGGAACTTTAGAACACAAGCCAACAAAGTAAATTCACCTCTGTGAGATAGAAAATTATTTACAAGAGAGAGAAAAATGAATTTAGCAACATCTGCAACATCTATGGATTGAGAACCACATATTTCCCATCTCCAAAATCATTCAATGATAGAAAATAGAGAGATGCTGGAATGATTTTTCTCCATTAATCAATGTGTTATGCAGACCAACCTTCCACACAACAGATTACACACAAAAAACCAAAACATGAAAACTAGAAGCATTTTATTAAGCTCATAGAATTTATTACAAACAGGGTGAGCTATGCATACTCAAATCTCATGCATTATTACTCACTAAGTAAACATAGATGGCAAGGGATCAAATGTTCCTTCATTCATCATGGACAAGCTTCTTGAATCCTTTGTCCATGGACATTCAAGAAAGCCGCACTCTTCGAGCTCTTGCTTTCACCGCTGCACTCTCCAGTTCTCCTTTTCATTTCCCCATTTTCTCTTCACTACAACCTTCATTATTTTAATGGGTTTCCTTTGGAAGTCCAACCATCACATAGTTCATTTCTAGTTCCACTTTTCTAAAAAGACAAAATAGAATTAAAAAACAATTGCAGGTCGATAAGAGGATCCAATTTGAATCAACTTGCTCCCCATTACTTATGATTTTATGACTATGAATGGATTCAAGAATAGTAGTTAATGCTATTTATATGAATTATTAAATATTTTATGATATTTGTGAGGTACATTATTTTTTTTACTATGTTGGGGGTTGGAATATATTAGAGATATCATTTTCCCTCTTGTAAGGTTTCCCACAACACCCACCAAGCACACATGCTCCTTTGGTAAATTCAACAATAGAACAAACGAAGAGCACAAGGAATAAGAAATCGATTGGGTGAAAAAAGATGTTCGGGTGTGGGTAGGAGAACCTTGGGTGCACAATGGTGACATGTGGCACCAAAGGGGCACACACCTTACTTGTATTAGAATAATTGATGGAGACTTGAGTTTCATTTGGGAAAGGAAGGGGCAACTTGGGAGCATGCCTTGATCTAGATTTATGAGTGGAACAAAATGAAACCACATATTTATAATATCAACATAGAGACATAGTGAACAATAACAGAGATACTGTAAAAATTGACTTATATTAAATAAGAAATATGTTGAAAACTGTAAAATGCATACTGAAAACAAGCTTGCTAGAATGGTGGCATCTTATCTCTGATAAGAGATGTGATGGCTATGCTCATTCATAAGAAGATTAGTACAATGAGGCTATGAAGGAATTTTTACAATAAAAATGAATTCCAAAACCCTAGATATCCAAAAAACCTAACCTTAGGAGATCAAACGCCAATAGTCACGGGGGCCCCGTTGGGGTAAATTAGTACATCAACTTCCCGGGCTCATAAATTTTGCATACAATCTCCATTTAGGTCGCATAATAGCTCATTGGAACGATATTGACGAGGAGCTTCATTTAGGGAACTTAATCAGATCCTTTCACATTTTCTAAGGTGCTCGATCATGAAAAAACATCATTTAGGCCCTTAAAATGGCCCCAGAATTTTGGGAGCCGAAAAATTGGTAAAAATAGTAAGTTGCCAAAAAAAATGTTTTGAGCCAATTGGATAAGGTAGGTGGCCACTAGGATCCTCCTGGATCATGGCCAAGGAGTGGACCCATCTTCCCTTGATAACATGGGTGTACCAGACAAGTTGAATTATCCCATCGACACACCCACGAAGAGTTGCAATGATTGTCATGAGAGAGTTAGGATGGGGCATGCTGGTCCAAGAGACAAATGATTTATGGGAACACGAGCTTGGATGGGTTCACCGGTTCCATGAAGGGGTGTGAGGAGTCGGTTGATTATGGGTTTGTAAAGGGACACGACACACCCAAGAGACAAGACGTTTCACACAAGTGACTCTTGGAGTCCATATAAAAGCAAGGGTGCACCACTAAAAGGAAGGATAGGGCATTTTGAAAAGATATTTGGAGAAAAGGTCTGAGGAAATTCTGAGGAAAAAATATGAGGTAGAGTTTCTGAGATGGAAGACAAGTAGCCAAGAGTTTGACATTTTGGGAGGTTTTCGAGAAGTCTGGAAACATAGGTTTGTTGGAGGCATGTGTGAGGCAAAACAAAAATCTATGTTAGCTTGGTGAAATGCTACGGTAACAAAGGGACAACAAGTATGTGGTTGTGGGAATATATGAGGTGCACCGCAGGTGGTTTCGACATGGATTCTTGGTGTGACAGATATGTTCTTGAGTGTCTTATTGAGGTGAGGTGAGTCGTGTGATTCGATTGAATTTGTAAATCAAGCCGATAGTTCTCATATTATAACTGTTTCACAATAAAAAATACTTATCTAGGTGTTAGGTACAGTTTGTACCACCTACATTATATCTGTGTTTGTCTTTGTTTGTTCCGTAGTTGTTCTCTTGGATTCTCATGTTCATGGATGCATCCTTAAATAAGACTAAGTGTTAAATTGTGTTAACAATTGTCTAAGTAAGAAAGAGTTGAACTAGAGTAGGAATGCGACTCACCGGTATCCTAGAACAAAGTATGGGTATTCTCTATGTTAAGAGGTGTAGTTTGGACGTGGTGTGCTAGGAAACCAATTAAGAACCATCATGGTGTTGCATGACCTCAATAAGTGAAAAATCATGAGATCTCATCAGTCACGTTGTGGGGTCATGCCAGGTGGTATCAAATAATGTTTGTCTCTTCATCACTACTACATCCTTAATAGTGGTGGGGAGGGTGCACTTGTTGGTGAAATAGTCTAGGCGTAGGCTTGGTAAGGGTTCAATGGACTGACCCATCGTAGAGGAAACCTAAGTGAAGATTTGGTGGGTTGTGACAAGGTTGAGTTACTGACAGAATTAGTGACTTGTGTCTAGACCTAGGCACACCCCTTGAGCAGGCCAAGCCTAGATTTCAGAGGGTGAACCAAGCACTTAGAAAAGTTTTACAAACACAATACAATCACAGACCTAATAACATAAGTAACCATAGAGTTGATTACATTATTTTGAAGAATTTTTGAGACAAACTCGTAGGTTCCTTAGAAAACCCTTCTCAAGTAAAGTGAAGATACTTGCAGGGCCATCCATGGTTGATGAAAATGACACCGAGAGGGAGCCCAATATCGACAAAATGAATGATCGAACCATTATCTTGGACAAGACCTTTGAGTAGATGAAAAACACATTGTGCTAACATGGTGAGAAGTTTGATCTGATGGAGACTGAGATAGGAAACATGAAGGAAGGGTTTAATGAAGCCATTCGGGAGTTCCATTCGATTGCATATTTGTTGGTCGACACCTTGAACAAAAAAAATTAGGATAGACTCAAGGAAGTTGAGGATACACTTGTCGCAGTCATAGAGAGTTTGAAAAACCAAGACGACACCATCACATTGTTGAAATGAGATTTGAATAACAAAAAAATATCTATTGTTATGCCGATGAGGATCAAGATAAAGGAACTTGAGCTATATGGAAAAGCTCACAACACTAAGTTGTTGGAAAAATTTTGTTGAGACATTGAAGAGTACTTGGAGTAGTTGAATGGAAGATTGGACGAAGCCAAGGTGAACACTGTAGAAATTTCCTTGACAAGAACTGCTAGGATATGGTGGAGAAATTGAGTGGAAGACTTAGCAGCTCGGATAATCATTGAGAAGATAAACAAATTGGAAGAGATGAAGGCAACCTTGAAGGTACAATTTGGTTTAGGGAACCAAGCATGTATCACAAGGAATTAGTTGTTGGATCTCAAGCACACTGGTAAGATCCAAGCCTACATCAAGGAGTTCATAGGGCTCAGGTTGGAGATCAAAGATAGGTCAGAAGAAGAAAGAATTTTCCACTTCATGAATGGTCTGTAGTTGTGGGTGCATAGTGAGATGTGATGATAAACGCGCATACACTTGCGGTAGTAATCACTACAACATACAAACTTTTGGAATTTCGTGGTGAACCAAAGATATGTCTTACGTGTAAATTTGTTGAACCTACACATAATAGATCTAGCTAGAAAATACCACACACATTTTCAGAGAGAAATTGAGAAAGAAGAAGCAAGAGAAAAAGAATGGAAGAATTATCATTAAAACCGTAATGAATAATGAATAATTTACACATGATATACTCTGTATAACTCAACCAATGCACACTGGAGGTGAATCCAATGCACTATAGTGATGGTCTAGAGTGATCCGGACACACAAAAACAATTATGGGAGTGAACTGCCACCTAGTCTAGTCTCTCGTGCAGTTACAGGAGTGAACTGCCATGTAGCTGAGTTAACTAGTCTACCAGTCTTCAGTTAACTAACTAAAATAGAGTGAAGTGAGGAGGAGATCATGGAATCACGGGTAATGAACTAGTCTGGTGATGATACCAAGGATAATTCACATTAGTTGGTGATGATCCCAATGTTGTATGGTGACAAAAGCAATGAATCATCTAGACTCCACTCAACTAGTCAAACTGAAGTGAAAATTTAAGAGAATATTCTCCTAGAGGAATATACTCCATAAACTTTAGGAGCGTAGATAAAAACTAATAAACATAGGAAAAAATTTAGGAAAAATAAATCCTAGGTGTGTGTGAAGTAACTCCAACACCCCCCCTGAACATCACTATGGTGAAAATAAAGAATGGGTCCTGGCAGCGAGGCCACGTTAGGTACCCAAATACAAAAGATAAACTAAAATAAAGTGAGGAAAGAGGGAAAACCTCATGGGAAAAATCCCCCCTCAAGGTACAATGTATGTAAAAAATAAGAACTACAATTGCTAGGAAACTGTGTCCTTCAGTCCAAGATGACTTCGCAGAGAAAGAAACTTCTGCTTAGTGAAGGTCTTGGTGAATATGTCTGCTGTATGTTTCGCTGAAGGATAGAAATGTAGGTCGATGATCCCCTCATGTACTAAGTCCTGAATGTAGTGCATGTGGATCTCGATGTGCTTCGCCTGCTGCCTCTAAACTAGATCTCTATAGAACTTCAGAGTGCTCTGGTTTTCACACCCGATGACGATCGTCTGATGAAACTGAATTCCCAACTCTGTGAGAAAATGTTGTAGCCACATAGCCTAAATGGTTATGTTAACTACCCCTCTGTAATCTACCTCAGATGAAGAAAGAGAAATAGCAACCTTCTTCTTGCTCGACCAATAGATAGGCCTGGAACCAAGACTGAGTGAGTAAAAAGATGTGGAATTATGATCAATTCTATCACTAGCCCATTCAGAATCAATGAACCCGATGAGATCTAATGTAGAGTCTTCTGCATACTGAATCCCAAAGGTGATGGTGCCCTATACGTATCGAAGGATACACTTTGCATCCTTCCAATGTAGCTCATGCGACTCTTGCATGAACATGGAAACTTTTCCAAATGCATAGGAGAGGTCTGGTATGGAGTGTGTGAGATACAACAAGCTCCCCACTAGTTTTCTGTACAATGTGATTTCAACTAGTGGAGTGTCCCTGCCATCCTCAAGTTTGACTCTTGATAGGCAAGGAGTTGGAGCAGACTCGCGGTTGTCATGTAAAATATCTTAAGGCGATCTCGAGCATACTTGGCCAGAGACCGTTTGATTCTTGATGCATCTTGACTGATCTCGAGTCCAAGGAAGAAGTGTAGCGGACCCATGTCCATCATCAAAAACCTGTCATGAAGAATCCTCTTGACTGCAATAATTGTTGAATTCGAGCAACCGATGATTAACAAATCATCAATGTATAAAAATAAGAGTAGAAGTGAATCAAACATCCTGAGCATATAGACATTGGGGTCTGATTTACAACATACAATTTTTTGTGAAAACAGGTAGGAGTCCATATTGGCATACCATGCCCTCAGATCCTGCTTGAGTCCATAAGATATTTCTTCACACAATAGACCGAAGAGGAATCTTGCATAACTTCCTAGGGCTGCTCCATATATATCTCCTCAGAGAGATCACCATGAAGAAATGCATTCTTCATGTCCATCTAATGGAATTCCCATCCCTTAGTCACCTCAATGGAAAGTTCCAAACATATGGAATCCATCTTCGCTACTGGAGAAAAGGTCTCATCATAGTCAATGCCATGCACCTGCTGAAAGACTTTGGCAACAAGCCTTGCTTTATATCTGCTAATATATCCATCCGCTATGCTCTTGGTCTTGTAGAACCATCTGCGCCTGACAATTTTCCTTCCAAAAGGAAGGGGAACCACATCCCAAGTCTAGTTCTCAAGGAGGGATTTGTACTCCTCGTGCATGGTAGATTCCCAAAAGGGATTTCTAGTAGCCTCACCATAATACTATGGATTTGAAGATTGAACCAAGAAAATATTCCTGGATGACAATGTTTCAATGGTAGTGAGTGCAATAGGAGGCTCGAGAACACCTTGTAATTACAGGCATTTTCCATTTGCATATAAACAGAAGCAGTTTTTCCTGCATGTTATTCTGTGTTATGTGAGTGTCTGTGAGTGTTCATATATGTTGTAGATGTATGTTATGTTTATGCATTTGCAGGTTGTTTTTTATTTCAGGCTTGAGAGGTTCTTTGTGGTTTCATGCCAGGAGGGTGTGACAGAGTGCTGCGGACTCTGAATACCAGTGCATTGAAGCACTTCTAAACTCTGCGGAGTCAAACAAATATGTGTTGCGGCACAGAAGCTGAAATCATCAACTCAGGGGGAAGACCTCAAGGTTTTTGAATACCTTGGAGGCAAGGCTGTGTGGGAAAAGACACAGTTGCAGACAGAATCTTTGAGGAGTTCTGTAGAGCTCTGCCAGGTGGGCATTGAGCAGGTGCAAGGAGGGCATAGAGGAAGAACTTTGTTGTGAGTTCCAAAGAAACAGAATCATTGAGGATTCTGAGAGCTCTGCTAGGTGGGCATTGAGCAAGTGCATAGGTGCGTGAGAGGACAGAACTGTTGAACGTTCTGTGAGAAGATACTCTGCCAGGTGGGCATTTGAGTCTGTGTGCAGATAGATGCAGGAAGAGAAGAGAACTCTTTGAGTTCTGGAGCTGGAGGAAGTATCCACTGAAGGATCTTCACTGGGTTGCTGAATACCCAGAAGCACTCAGCAAGAGGTTGTTGGAGTGAAGGACAGCCAGGAGGGCGTCATATTTCTCCATCTGTGGGAGAAAGGAAGAAAGACAAAAGAAATCCCTTAGGGATCTGAGTATTTGCATAAGCTCAGAAGAGATAGCACCTGCATGTGCATGTGAGGACTCTGCAAGGAGTGCAGTAGTCAAAGAATCCCTTGGGGATTCGAGAGTAAATGCTCAGGAGGATTCATCGGTTTTATACGCGCAGTGGAACTCAGAGTTGTGGAGTTCGCGGAGACAGAGCGCAAAGGTTGAGGCCTTTGAGACTTGGAAATTCTTCCAAGAATAGGAAGAAAGTGAGCAAGCTCAGGAGGGAGCACATCCACCGTCAGATCAGCTGGAGAGACAAGATCTGGACTATTGGGTTTCTACGTCCAAGGAGGCGTCAGGAGAAGCGCACAGAGGAAAGGAGAATGCGGACCATCGGATGTTCACACAGAATCCCGTAAGCCGTTGGATCGGGTGAAGGCGCGCAGAGTTTAGCCTCTGGAGGAGCATCGAGAAGGATGGATCTGGGCCGTCAGATCTTGAGTAGATTACCCGTCAGTCGTCAGAATGGATAGGAGTTGCACGAGGTTTACCTTCGTGGATAGGAGGCGGAAAATCCCAACGAGGGCGTAGCCATCAGGATAACAGTCATCGGGAAATTGGGATTCTCGAGGACAAGAAAGTCGAGACACTTCAAGTCAAGAAACATCGGGAAGATATGGACCGTCCATTAGTGGGGACATGTGGCGGAGATCGAGTGCCCGTCGGTACTTTGGCGGCATCAGGACATCGACATTCCCATGAACATGAGATCGGGAATTTCCATGGGGAATTATCTGACATAATCTGAGATGTCCGTTTGAGAGACAAGTGTCAGAAATCCACAGAGAGTCGAGATATTCGGCATCGGGAAATCGGAGTTCCTAAGGTCGAAGGAGTTGGGACATCACAAGTCTCGAAATCACGACGAGATCAAAGCCATCCGTTTGTGGGGACACGTGGGCGAGATCGGGAGCCCATCGGCATATCGGAGGTTTGGGAGGCAAGACTTCCGTAGCACCAGAAGTCGCGAAAGCGCGAGATTGGATCAGGACCGTCCATCTAGAAGGGACGCAAGGCAGCAATCGGTGCCATCGGGGAAAGTCCCGATAGGAAGTCATTGATCCGCGTTTGGGTCATCGGGATATCAGGGATCCTAATGACAAGGTTTTTGTGCATTTTGGAATCATGAACCCCGAAACCCCGATAAGTGGGAGCCAGCTGTCAGCATCGTAGAGAAGTGGGACGCTCCGTTGTGTGGGGCCAGCTGTCAATACGTCGTCATTTTAAGCCCATCGAAGAATCGAGAATCGCGGGGATGAGGAGTCCATGAACTGTGGATTCGCGAAGCCCGAAACCCCAATGAGGAATATAAGACTAAGCTCATGGGGATAGGGGTCATATTGGCCAAGAGCTCATCCAGGGGGGGAAATGTGCATCGGGATTCAAAGGATCGCGAGTCCTGAGGACTTGTGAGTTTCGACATTTGAAACCCCAAAACCCCAACGAGGGATAAGCCTGAGGTCACGGGGATAGTGGTCATATTTGGCTCGGAGCCTAGCCAGGAGAGCTAACTCGTAGGAAGTGCGTCAGGATTCGAGGAATCGCGAGTCCTGAGGACGTTTTCACTTTGGCATTGAAAAGTCCGAAACCCCGATGGGGGGACAAGGCTACGGTATTGTGAGTTAAGGGTCACGTGGGCCAAGATTTTAGCCTGAAGGGCTAACGGGGATTGGAGAGCATCGGGAAATTAGAACCCAAAACCCCGATAGAAGGATATATGGCTATGGTCATATAAGAGGCTAGTCATATGGACTAGAGGGCATAGCTAGGAGGGCTAAGGCCGGGAAGAGAGCTCATCGGTGATCGGGAATTCAAGAGTGCTGGAACTCTTGACATCGGGAGGGACGAAACCCCAAAGCCTGATATTCAGATTCCTGTGGGGAATTTGTTCACGGTCCGGTGCAGAGGCCGAGTCAGAGAAAGAGAAGACCTGTGGGTTAGATTTTCATAGTGATTCCCGAGGGAATAAAAGGAGCCGCTTCGGCTCAGTGAAAGGGGATTTTTGAATGATCCTGTGAGTGGGAGAGGAGTTTGTCGGAGGAGGTAGCTCGCGCCTCCCTCACAATCACACTATAGGCTTTGGCCAAATTGTGATGGAAAAATGTGTATTCCTCGAATAGACCTTTCCAATGAGTTATCATGTGCCCCAAACATATATCCTATGCAAAAGCTACACCCTTCGTAATTCCACGTACCAACTACCCCCATGAGGGCCCAAAAACTTTCTGGCGTTTCATATTCTAGGGTTAGGTTTTTGGATTTTATTTATGTTAAAAATGCCTATAGTTCCTCATTGTAAAAATCATCATCTTCTTGTGAATGAGCTTATCCATCACATCTCTTCTTAGAGATAAGTTGTCACCATTCTAGGGAGTCATTCACTATGTAATTTTATAGTTTCTGTGCATTTCTCTCATTAATAAAAATTGTGCATTACTATATCAATGTGTTTATTTCAATATCTATTTATATTTCATTATTATATCTCTTCTTTCATTTCATTCTCAAAATAATATGGATCAGTGTCTTGAGGGGTCCTAGATCCCTTTAACTCAACAGTAGGAACCAAACCCGTTCTCGAGGACCAATTAGACTCTACAGTGTTTGATAGTGAAATGGTTCTCTAGATCTTGCGATCCAGCCAATTAATCGATGGGATTTATGTAGTGAATTAAAAGATATCTTCTCGTGAGAAAACCTCCTTCAGTTTGAACGTTTTCTTTTTTAAATTTTCTCTTATAGGTGGGTTTGATAAAATATAGGTGCTGGTATAAAACAGTTGGGTTAAAAGAAAATGGAGAAAACTTAACTACTAAAGAAACCTAAGCTTAGGATAACCCTTGTTCTCGAGCATGCAAACAAAGATTTTCACACCTACGACAAGCCTAGTACTAACACATCAACTTGATGGTATTTCAATTATTGACTAAGGTACAATTATCGAAAGAAAACATACATGCAATAAAATGATGGCAAGAAAATTAGTTTCCTTAGCTCTTATCACTAATCATAGATTAACACATCGATTTTCTTTCCATCATTAGATATAAGAATTATAAAAATATTGAATTAGCTAACTTATCAATAGATTTAGAAACTCTTATTCATTACAGCATGCATTCATGAGATAAAATCAGAAGTAATTCCTCCTTATGATCCAATCACACATGCCTTTGATGTAAAACAGAAACTTGTCTCTGGTCCTAAACAGGACATCTCAATTAAGGTAGTTCCGAAATAGTTATTTACAATTCCAAAAATGAGGGTCTTTGAAAAAACCATTGACGCTTTCTAAATGGTCGATCCTCTTATTTATAACAAATCATTAACTAAAAATAACTATCAAAAGTGCAAGATAAGTAAAACAAAACATTGCCACATGGCACTTCCATATCCCTGTCTTCTAAGAGTCATCGAATGGTTTCACTGGAGTGGATGACTCTTCTCATACTCTGACCATTTGACAAATAGTTCCTCGCATGTGTTGGCATACAGGAATCTATGTTGGTCCATCAAGGCCAAAAGGATCTCCTTTACTTCTATTGCACGTGCCCTATACTCGACTATTCTGACCCTTAAGTATTGTAACATTGTTCAAACCTTGATCGGGTGTTCCATGAACTTTTGTACTTGTCCTAGTGCCATGTTTGCCACCTTTTCTATCTCTGTAATCCACGCGAAGTATTTTTCTGCATGTTGTTTGATTGTTCATGCAAGTCGACAAAGTCCTCGGGTGAGCCAAATTTTGGGAGACCGATGTATCTCATCTCCCGATTAATCTTGACCCAGCTTATTTCGCGATCAACCCATTTATCTTGAATCTCTCGCTGAGGTTCTTGGGCCATTTGCACCCAGTATTCGATTTCTTTCCTTATCCTATCTATGTTGTTTTCCCTTCGCACCTGAATGTCATGTTCTTCGGTGTCTCGTCCCTTTTGAACTGCATCGATGTAATCAATTATTTTCACTGCTTGGTGGGCCTTCTCGGTGACACCTTACCTATAGCTATAACACAGTTCAAAGATTGTGAAATAAAATAGGGTGCGCATACATAAATTATAACCAACGAATTGACATACTTGGATACATACCTCTGAAGCTTGTTAAACCTAGTTTTTATAATCAAAAGGGGAAGCACCTTCTTGAGTCACTCACTTTGCTCCTTCGGGTGCTCTGGAATTCAACTTACGCATAGAATGAATTTGTTAAAAAATTGTTCTAGAGATTTAAACAGGGATTAACTTACCATGTCGCATCATCCATTCAATTAGGGTTATGAGTTAAATTTCAACAAATATGTCGCTAGATCTTCAGAGATGCTCAAACTTAAATTTATTGTGGGTTGATGGCGAAGGCGTGGGTGGTAATGTGGTCTATCAGTGATTTCACAATGTTGTTGTCTAATTGGTGCACATGGTAGCAACTAATGTGGGATCGAGAATTAACTAGTTCCTTAAATGTCCAAAATCCGATCATATCTAATGTTGCAAACAACCCATCGTTCTGCTCTTTCAGTTGGTGGATCGGGGGTCAAGATTGTTTTGTGAACATTTTTGTTCATATCCTCCTGAAAAAGATCCGACGCTGATCGATCTTGTCATACAGAGATGACGTGGCAAGCTGAATAGGAGGCGTGACTAGGACCTAGGGAGTCAAAAATGACTCGGGATAAAACTAGACCGTATGACCCTCTTACGTGGTAAAGCCACATGGAATTTGAGACTAGTGACTTCATTTGCTTGTGTCATTTGGAGTCGGGAATTTCTTTAAGCCATACGTTTCTAAACCCAAACCTGACTCGTTGATGCTCGAAATTGTCAAGGATCGGTGATCGACGATAAACCTACCCAAGTGCTCTCAAATCGACTCCCTCGAAAAATTCTTGATGTCGAAAACACATCGGCGATCAGTGATCGGAGATATCTTTATCATGATCGAAAAAGTGCATCGAGCATCGGCTATCAACGATTTCTTTATGTCCTTTGTTAACATCAATGTTTCTCATATTTTTTCGATGCCGAAGGGGATCGGATATCTCTCGAACCTTTATGCGAATAAATTATGTAAACCAAAAATGCCTATGCCAATGTTGATGAGGATCAGATCTCAGCGAATGTTGTCTTTGTGTGGTTCCTTTACTTACTTGAATTATTTCCGACGTTGAACCTGAGTGCATTAGGGGTAGTGTTTAGTTGTCGATTCTTAATCTAGGTGTTAAGGTCTTTTAGATATCAGGTTTTATAAGTTCAAAAAAACCTTTAATAAGAGTCGGGACTTTATTTGATCCATACGTTCTAAAACCAAGTCCTAACATGTTGACACTGAAAAAGTGTCAAGGATCGGCGATCGGTGATAAACTTACCCAAGTGCTCTCGGATCAGCTCCCTTGAAAATTCCCAATGCCAAAAAATCCTCAGGGATCGGCGATCAGAAATAATTCTATCGCGATCAAAATGATTGTTGTAACCTTTATGGATTTCCTCGATTCTGATAAGGCGCATCGGGTATCATCTATCGACGATTTCTTTATGTATTTTGTTAACGTCTGTATTTCTTGTGTTTCATTGATGTCGAAGGGGATCGTTTATATCTCGAACCTTTATGCGAATAAATTATGTAAACCAAAACCTCCTTCTGTCGATGCCTATGAGGATCAGAGCTCGAGGACTGTCATTTTTTGTGGTTCCTTTACTTACTTGAATTCTTTCTGACATCGAACCTGAGCACGTTAGGGGCAGTGTTTAGATGTCGATTCTTAATTCAGGTGTTAAGGTCTTTTAGATATGAGGTTTCATAAGTTCAAGCAAACCTGACTAGGTGATAAGAGACATGAAAAACAAAACAAAGCTAAACCATTTCCCAAAATGAAATAGAGTTAGATAGTGAAGAAAACAAGTGGTACCCAAAAGTGACAAAAATTGATAAGTATTTTAGGGTGTGTTGAGTGCTCAAAAAATGGTGAATTATTGGGATAAAGCAAAATCTATGTTCCTTCCCCGAGCTCATCTGATGCAAAAGCTTGTTAAGAACTTAACTCGTTTTTTATCAGAGCCTCTTCTATCCTTGCATTAGAAAATTCCCTGGTTGGTGAATCTGGGCCTGCTTGTTAGGTTTCAACCTTTATTCCACCTTTGTTTACTTTAACCATGACCCATGCCCTATTTTGACAAGAGTCGAGTAAATAATTCACTAGAACTGGGTCTTTTAGTTATCATCATTTACTTGCTACAGTGTTTCTCTACTACTAGCAAGCGTCAATAGCCCTGGCAGAGTCACCTCGATGTCACAGAGCTTCCTCCACTGCCAGCGAGCGTCCATAGCCTCGGTGGATTTATCTGCATAACCTCTCCTAGTTTGCACTCATTTTATAGAATTTATTTTATTTTGGCAGAATTCCCTGAGCAAGTGGGAGAGGAGGATGTCTGTTATTTGCAAAAGGAGATGGTTAAGGTGAAATTTGCTTTCTTTGTCTTGAGGTACATGTGGCCCTTTCCAGCTTACGATATTTCCCTTTAGGTTTTACAAAACCACTAGGTGGACACTTCATCACTTTTCCAAGGTTTTTTATTTGCACAGGTTATATACAGAACTCCTTCAAAACAACCGCAATTCTCCCAACGCTTCTTGTGTTGTATGTAAGAATGAGTCAGGAACATAGTTCGTTATACTGCATGAAATAAGGTCAACCAATGCCTTGTGGAACACAACTTCAAAGCACAAAAATACCATCACAAGAAAACAAAAAATGAAGGACTCCACAATCAACCTACCTAAAAAAAAAAATATCATGAAAACTCACACAATTTTTTTTTAACGGAAATATTGTTTTAGGGCTTGGCCATTCACCGGGAGAGTGTCAGGATCCCCCCTTAGATTTTTCAATCGATACATGCCTACCCCAAGTTTCTCAGCTACCTAAAAAGTTCTGAGCCATAGATTCTGAAACTTTGAATTTTTGCCCTTTGGCTCATTCTCTCTGTCCCATTTCAGAACTAATTCTTTGACTTCAAAATTCTTCTCTTTGGCCTTATGCTTGTCAAACCACATTTTAACTATTTGTTGATGAGAAATGAACTTTGATTTTTCTCTCTCCATTTATTCTTCCAGCATGAGGAGGGTATCAATTATTTGTTGAATAACCGATGAGGTTTTTTCCCTAGAGTCCTGAGCAAGCTGAAGATATGGAAGATATAATATGTTCGGTAGAATGGCATCTTGTCTGTATACTAGAAAGTATGGGGAATTCCCTATAGCTTCTTTGGGTGTTACTCTATCAGACCATAATTCATTATGAAGTGAATTGTGCCAATTCCTCTGGTTTTCTGCAATTGTTATCTTTAATATCCTCACTAGGTTCTTATTGGTTGATTCAACCACTCTGCTCCCTTGTGGATAGTAGTTTGCAGAGTATATGATTATGATTCCTTTGTCTAGAGAAAACTTTGTTAATAGGGTGGAAGAAAAATAAGCCACATTATCAAAAATAAGGACGGAAGGCATACCGAACCTTGTGATCAGTTGTTTTTCTATGAATTTGATCACTACCTTTTACTTCACATGAGTCAGAGGGACGACCTCTACCCATTTCGTGAAATATTTTGTGGCAGTCAGTATGTATCTATGTTGTTTTGAAGAACTCGGTGTAATTTATCCTATGATATATAACCCCCATTGCTCGAAAGGCCTGGATATGGCCACAGGTTGGAGTGGGACAGTTTCTATCTTTTTCGTCCCTACGCTTATTTGACAAGTTTTACAGTTCCTAGCGTATATGTGAGCATACTTGAACAAAGTAGGCCAATAATAGCCAACTCTCAGTATTTTGTGAGTGGTGGTGTTCCCTGCGAAGTGTCCACCTGTAGGACCATCATGGATCTCTTTCAAAACCTTGTTTGCGTCTTCTCATTCAAGACATGTTGAAAGTACCCCATCATAATTAACATGGAAGAGCACTTAATTTATGAGGCGATATTGTGTTGATTTTATCCTAAGAACTCTCCTTTCCTTAGGGTTTAGGTTTTCTAGGAAAGTCTCGTGGTGTAGGAGATAAGATAATTTCTCATACCAAGAATATTGCCCTGAGGATACGTATGAAGCTTCACTATACCATAATGCCAATTCATTCGCCCACCCGGGGTCTTCATTTACTTAGTCCTGGGATTCAGCTTCCAGTTTACATAATCCTTGTCCCTTAACCAGTTTGGCAGGTTTTATATCGAGATCAAATTCTTGGACCACTTTCATCTAGTTCCCTCTTCTTTCCCCCATCTCCTTCTGATTGAATAGGGATCGGACTGCGGGATGGGGCATAATGCTTTTTGTGTGGTTCTTTAGGATGTAAGATATGAAGTGTTTCACTTCCTTGTATACCACATAAGCATGCTTGTCTATAGCAGGGTAATTTAGTTCAACCCCTTGGATATTAGTGCTCATGAATGAGACCAGAGCCTCAGTGTTGTCATCATCCTTCTGAGTCAATACCGCAGCTAACGATTGGTCGAAGGAAAAAGTGTAGAGGAAAAAATATTTGTTAAAGTCGGGACTTCACAACACTGGAGCTTGAGATATTGCAGTCTTAATATTGCTGAAAGAACTTTTGTGTTCATCATCCCACTTAAATTCAACATCTTTGCAGATCATTTTTTGTAAGGGTTTGATAGTTTTAACGAAATCAGGGGTGAACTTTCTCACAAAATTGATTTTCCCAAAGAAGGATTGCATAGCCTTTTTGTTATGGGGTAATGGAAGCTGAGCTATAGCCCTACTTCATTATGGGTCTATGTGAATCCCTACTTGAGATATAATATGACCTAATAGTTTCCCTTCCTTGACACCAAAGATAGTTTTCTTAAGGTTTAAAGATATGTTGTATTTTCTACACCTCTCGAAAATATGTGTTAGGTGTCAGATGTGATCTTCTCTATTATTTGAATACACAGTCACGTCATCCAAATAAACTACTACACACTTGTTGATTAGTCCTTGAAATGCTACGTCCATGGTCGTTTGGAAAGTTGACCCTGCATTGATTAACCCAAAGGGCATGCGTTTATAATCAAAAGTTCCCCACTTGGTTCTGAAGGTAGTTTTCAATCAGTCTTCCTCTGAAACTAGAACTTGGTTGTAACCTAAAAACCCATCCAACAAAGAAAAAACCTCAGAACCAGACACGGTCTACAAGAGTTTCTCCATCGGTGGGACTCGGTAGTTGTCCTTTTCTAATGCTTTGTTGAGGTTTCTAAAATCCACACAAAGACATATTTCCCCATACGTTTTCCTGACAAGAACCAAATTTTCTACCCATGCAGAGTTTCTGAACTGGAAGATAATTTTAGCATCTAGTAATTTCTTCAACTCCTGACACATGAGGGGTTCCATAGATGGGTGGTACTTCCGGAGCTTCTTTTGGAACGGTTTTATTCCGGGTTTTAGTGGGATTGTGTGTTGAATGATACGAGTATCATAAGTTTTCAAATCTTGGTAGGACCATGCAAAGACATCTTGATATTCTTTGAAAAGTTTGAGATAGGCCTTCTTTTCTTCTCTAGATATTGTCTTGCCGAGATTTATATTCTTAGGGTTCTCTGGGGTTCCTATATTAATGGTTTCGTACACGAGACAGGATCTCCCTGTCTTTGTGTCCGTTGACCCTTTAAATATTTCCCTTAAGTCAAAAAGTTTTTCTAAATTGGCTACCCCTTTCGGTATCATGTGAGACCTCAGTTTGTCAATCGATTTATGTATTTCAGGTTTTTGTTCATGGGGATCGATTTCTATTAATTGCTCCTGAAACATTTCATCGTCAATAGCTAGATATTTAAAATTATCCTGATTGGTTAAAAAAATTATGATTTGTTCATCTCCTTCAAAGACCTTCCAATTAGAAATATTGTTGGGCACAGACATTTTGTAGAGTAGTTCCACAGTGAATTGAGAGGATTCATAGTCTTCTAAATGGGATAGCCTTCAGGAAGTGGTGGCTAGGGAATCAGCCAGGGTGTTTTTTTGTACTGGGGATCACAGTAATGTTGAAGGATTCAAAATGTTCTATTAGTCTGTGCACTTCCTGTTGATAATTCCTCAGGTGGCGATACTTGCAGTGCATAGTGTTCCTTACTTGTCTAAAAATGATTTAAGAATCTCTGAAAACCTTTAGTTCTTTAACGTTTCGGTCTATGGATTTCTTTATCCCTTGTACTAGAGCTTCATACTCGACGGTGTTGTTTGTGCATTCAAATTCTAGTCTGCAGGACAGGAAATTTTGTTTACCTTTCGGATCAATGAGGATACACCTCGCTCCTAATCCCTCTTGCGACTTAGAACCATCAAAGTAAAAGGTCCAAACTTGTGAGCGAAAACCATCAGTCTCTTTTTTCCTACCACTTTCCTCCTTTCCTCCTATCTACTCTGTGGTTTTTAATAGAGGTTCTTGACAGAAGAGGATTTATTATGCCGTAGTCGACAAATTTTCTTGAAAATTCATTTTGTAGTTTTGAGTGAGAGGGACATCAAATGAAAGGGGGGAGAAATTCTTGAAATCGGAGTCATGGGAATAATTTCCTAGCACAGGGAAATCTGTCGAAGAGGGTTCGTTGAGGGTTTCTTGGTCGATGACAGTATGTTTTAGTAATCTTTCCTTATCGATCATGATCATATTTGTGTGTCCCTTTAATGGAAACCAAAGGTGAACCCAGTTTGTACTAAAGTCTCTATTTAACTTCTCGGACCAATCTCGACTAAGTAGCAATCCATAAGCTTCTGGGATATCTACTACAATGATGTCAATCACCTGAAAAAATTTCCAGTGTGTCGCCATCCTGATCATGACATATTTGAGCTCTCATGTAACCTTCACCTGGGTTTTTTCTAGTTGCATCACATGTTTATCACTTTTGAGAGGGACTGTGTTCAATTTATTGCATATAGATAATGGCATAACATTAGAGGATGCCCCAAGGTCAACCGAACAATTATGGAGGTTTTTGTTGAAGACTTCAAATGTCAAGAGGAATGGTGGGACAAAATGATTTCCCTTTGTATCTTCAGAGAAAGTGTTTACAGTTGGCTTATTTCTTAGATATGAGATGGTTGGATTTTCTCCTTGGTCAGTGCTTGTTATAGGATTTTCTATTGACTTCAAAGCTTGTAACAGAAAGTCCTTTTGCTGGGGGATTCTGCAGATGTCCATGACTGATATATTTGCCTTCAATTTTTTCAAATTTTCTACTATGTTATAGTCTAGCTTGAGCGATTCTTGTGTATGGATGTTTATAGGATTTATTTGGGAGAAAAAATATTATTTCAGGTGATCGAACGTTTGTTTTCCTCTCGAAGGTAAGGTCGTTTGAGACCGGGTGACCCCTACTTCGCGTTTTCACATCCAATACCTCTGTGGGTGGTTCTTGAACCTCAAATATATCATCGAAAGGAATTAGTAGTTCAGGGTCCCATATCAGCATGGTTGTTTCTTCCAGCGGGTCAACTTCTTATTGATCATCAATATTCATAGCGGAGTCGCTTGATTGTTTGGTAAGGGAAACCTTGTCTAGAAATTGATTGGACATCAAATCCATGGAATGTACCCATTGTGGACAGTCTCTTTCATAATGTTGCTCTTGGTAATAGGTAGAGAAAGAGTTGGATGCCACATTACCCAGGTCGATGTTTAAGTTGGTTGGAGGAGGTTCAATTTCTTTGAACGGTGGATTTATTTTAAAAAAGGTTTTGTAGGGCCTTTGACCTTGGTTTCCTTCCCTTACATTTCTTTTCATGTCTATGATTTCCATCGATAACTTCTTTATCATTCCTTGTAGGTCTTCTATGTCTCCATTTCCCTTTTCAGGACCTTGTTATGTTTGTTTTCCTAGGGGTCTGGTCAACAAGAGTCCTCTCCTGGGAGGAGGTGGAACTTCCTTCTTAACTAATGAGACATAGCCTTCTTTACATCCATTCATTTGGAATTCTGTTGTTTTTGCTTCCTCGAAATTCTCAGCTAAGGATGTTTTGGCAGCCCTCTTCATAAACATGGAAATGGAAGTAGGGAGAGAATTATCGTATACTTCGATTTGCAACTCCTGAGTGGGTTTATCTTCGGGTTGAAATTTGTTTATGGTAGTGGTGAATCATTGATTGAATTCTTTAACCTTCTCCTTTGAACTCATGGTGATGACGAACAACTCAACCATCAAATCTCTTGTAGTGGTTTTTTCTACAAATTTATCTAAAAAATCCTTTTGAAACTTCGTCCAACTAGTTATGGACCCTACAGGAAAGTTAAAATACCATGTGGAGGCTGAATTCTCAAAAGTATAGGGGAAAATATTGCATACTACATCCTCATGTTCAATCTTCATCGGTCTAATAGCTAATATGAATTTTTTGACATGGTCTTCAGGCAATCCTGAGGTTTCCGGGTCAAATTTAGGGAGTAAATTTTTTGGATGTCAAGGAAGGTTATGTACTCGTCCGGGGATGGACAGAGAATCTTTGGCCAACCAAGTTTGATTATTCTGAGGTGGGTTCCCCCTTTCTTCATTATGATTATTGTTATCTTCCATGTCGTCTGACTCTAAAACTGAGCGTTCTGAGTTAAACCCTTCTTCATCAAATTCAAAATCGCCGGGCTCAGAGTAGTTACCAACTGGTGTTTCGAGGATCAAGTTGAGGGGTTGTTTGATCTTGGTGAGGGATAAATCTATCAGGTCTTCTACTGTGTGAAAAATAACCTGGTCGGGGGTGTCGACCAATGGTATGCTTACTTGTTTTCTACGAGGAAGTAACGGAGCTAAGGGTAGTGCTCCAATTTGTCGAACGTAAGCTCTTCTGATTCTTCTGAACTAGTTCAACTCCTCATGGAGAAAAGCATAAGGTATTTAAGGGAATAAATGTTCTTCCTCTTGCAGGGGTAAGTTACTCGTTTTAGGAGTACTTAGTGTGTGTGGGTTGTCTTGAGAATGACTAGCCATGCATATGGATTGCTTTGAATCTACATGATGTGTGAAATATTATATCAAAAATATTGTCAGCCATTCATTCATCAGACCCTCCTTCTAGCGGCAATTTCATTGAGGGGTCATAGATCCCTTTAACTCAACATTAGGAACCAAAACCATCGTCGAAGCCCAATTAGACTCTGCAACATTTGATAGTGGAATGGTTCTCCATATCTTGCAATCCGACCAATTAATCGATGGGATTTATGTAGTGATTTATAGGATATATTCTCGTGAAAAATACTCCTTCAGTTTGAACGTTATCTTTTTTGTATTTTCTCTTATAGGTGGGTCTAATAAAACATAGGTGTTGGTATAAACCAACTGGGTTAAAAGAAAAGGGGGAAAACTTAACTACTAAAGAAGGTTGAGATTAGGATAAACCTCATGCTCGAGCATGCAAACAAAGATTTTCACACCTATGACAAGCCTAGTACTAATACATCAACTTGTTGGTATTTCAATTATTGACTAAGGTACAATTATTGAAAGAAAACATACATGCCATAAAATGATGGCAAGAAAATTAGTTTCCTTAGCTCTAATCACTAATCACACATTAACACAATGATTTACTTTCCATCATTAGAGATAAGAGCTATATGTTGGATCATGTTGTCATTGATTCCAATGGTTTGATTGATTGATGTCATTGATTTATGTCAAGTGATTGATTGATGTCAAAGCATTGATTGATTGATGATTGATGATTGATGTAATATAATATGTATTTTCCTTGATGAGAATGAATAGATTAAGATGGATCAATGAGTCGTCATTGATACATGATGAAGATGGATCGTTGTGGTTTCATTGGTATATGATGCATTGTTGGAAAAATGTATAGATGTCTCATTATTGTCTTATCATGATTGATAAGGCACACAAATATATGAACTCCAAATTGGTCCCCTTATGGTGAAATCCCTCACGGGAAGACGCTTTACAGATAGAGTTATCCTAGCAGAATGGTTGGAGGACCCATGCTTGTATGTGGAATAATGAGATGAAGATCAAGGAAATTATTGGTGAAACTATCCTAGATGGATAGTGCTTGTCATGCCATTTTTGGTGGTATGTGGAATGTCACATAACTCATCATGGTTTGAGAGTTATGGCCTTACGAAGATTAAGGACCCCCACATGAAGGCTTGAAGCCCCCAAGGTCAAAGAAGTCAAAGTGACCTAAAAGAAGAAATCATTATTTAAATGATAAAGTAAAGTGACAAAGTCAAGGTGGA
>ML790901.1:63345-77907 GCA_009831015.1 Picea engelmannii | reverse complement strand
AGTGACCTAGAAATGGGTTAAGTGACTTAAAAGAAGAAATCATTATTTAAATAATAAAGTAAGGTGACAAAGTCAAGGTGGATTATTTAAATAATAAAGAAAAGTGAAAAAACAAATCAAGAAATGATAAAGTTAGATGAGAAAATCAAGAAGGAATATTTAAATGATAAAATATTGGAGAAATTTCTATTTATGGAAAATGGTTAACCCTAAAATAAGGAAAATAGGTTAAGTGACCTAAAAATGAGTTAAGTGACCTAGAGGATGAAAGTATAAATAAGATAGCAATGGTCTCTTGTAGATCATCCTTTTTATGGATCAATGGAGAGCTTCTTGTGAGAATATCTTTTGGAGTATTGATAGAGAGCTTATTGTGAGAGATTCTTGAAAAATTTTGGTGTGGAACACTTGAGCATATTGAAGATCTAAAGGTGATTGAGGTAACCAATGATATCTAAGACGAATTTCAGAAGGAAGGTGAAGAAAAGAGGGTCAGAATTGAAGGAAGGATAAATTATTTTGATGATGTTTTCTAAGGTATGTTATTTACAGGTCATCTCACCATTTTCGCTATAACTTTTTTTCTATAATGATTAAGACTATGAAATTTCTATTCCATTGAGAAAACATACCCAAGTATTTGTGGTAAACAATTCTGCTTGTGGGTCGTTTTATTTTGGGAGTTACACTCCGTGGAAAATAAGGTTTGTGGCTAGTACTGAAACTAGTAAAAAACATGTGTTTCGGGTAAAAATGTCATAACCTCTTCATAACAAATCCAACTTCAGTGAGACCAAATGTGTTTGTTAGGGTACAGTCTGTAGTATGTTTTGTAACATGTTTAGATCAGTTCAAATAATATTGTGTGCAGGGCATGCTCTACAAGGTCGCTCTTTAGAATAAGCCAGAATTCAACAAGGTATGTCATTTTTGCTATAAATCCTTTTTTGAGAGGTTCCAAGTAGTTCCACCTGGAGGAATTGCATAAAACACACTGAAGAAAATTGTGTATCAGTTTCAGATCTTTATTCATTATAGGTACAAAGTTATGATTATTTCAAGTTGGGTTTGTTGACTAATCCAAAACTAGTCATGGTTGAGACAAGCAGTTGATGAGTTGGCACATAAATGAGGTGTATAGTTGATGATGTTGGTACATATTGATGATTCATTGTTGATGAGTATTTGACACATGATTGGTATATACTTGGTACATGGTTGGATGCACTTATTTATGGTACAGGTTGATTACAGGTTGTTTGGCACAGGTTGGTGCATGGTTGATGCACTTGTTTATGTTGATAGATTGATATATGTTGAGGATTGTTGCCTCATATTAGTTTGTGCTGAGAATGTAAGATGATTATTGCATATAGAGATGGTGCTCTTATAGAGTTGTACTCTATTCATTTGTTGCTGAAAAACCCCCGGTTTGAAGTCCATAATAAAAAGAAAAATTGTACATACATCTTGTGTTCTTTGTGTTCCTTGTGGAGATGATTTGTTGATGATATGTTGCTGATATATGTTGCTGATATGTATTCACATCTAACTGATTATAAATGACAACAATGAGTAATGAGCAAATGTTGAATGTTAACTAGGAGTTTTTGTGTAAGAGGGAAGTTTTGGGAAAAAGATCCCCACACTCATTCACCCCCCCCTCTAAGTGTGGTAGGTGTGTCCAACACTATAAAAATATGGAATTAGCTAAATTATCAATAGATTCAGAAACTCTTACTCAATATAGCATTCATTCATGAGATAAAGTCAAAATTAATTCCTCCTTATGATCCAATCACGCATGCCTTTATGTAAAACGGAAACTTGTCTCTGGTCCTAAACAAGACTTCTTAATTAAGGTAGTTCCAAAATAGTTATTTACAATTCCAAAATTGAGGGTCTTTTCAAAACCCATCGACCCTTTCTAAATGGTTGATCCTCTTATTTATAACAAATCATTAACTAAAAATAACTATCAAAATTTCAAGATAAGTAAAACAAAACATCGCCACACGGTGCTTCCATCTCTCTGTATTCTAAGAGTCATCGAATGGTTTCACTCGAGTGGATGACTCTTCTCATACACTGAACATTTGACAAAGATTTCATTGCATGTGTTGGCATACGGGAATCTGTGTTGGTCCATCGAGGCCGAAAGGATCTCCTTTACTTATATTGCCCATGCCCGATACTCGACTATTCTGACCCTTAACTGTTGTAACATTGTTTGAACCTTGATCGGGTGTTCCATGAACTATTTTACTTGTCCTAGCACCATGTTTTCCACCTTTTCTATCTCTGCAGTCCACGCCAAGTCTTGTTCTACATGTTCTTTGACTATGTCATGCAAGTCGACAAAGTCCTCAGGTGAGCCAAATTCTGGGAGACCGATGTATTTCATCTCCTGATTAATCTTTACCCAGCTTCTTTGTTGACCCATTTCTCTTGAATCTCCCACTGAGTTTCTTGGGCCATTTGCACCCAGTATTCAGTAGATTTCTTTATCCAATCTATTGTGTTGTCCCTCAACACCTGAATGTCATGCTCTTCGGCATCTCAACCCTTTTGAATCGCACCGATGTAATCAATTCTTTCCACTGCTTGGTGGGCCTTCTCAGTGGCATCTTACCTGCAACTATAACATAGTTTAGATATTGTGCAATAAAATAGGGTTTGCATACATTAATTATAACCAACGAATTGACAGACTTGGATACATACCTCTGAATCTTGTTAAGCCTTGTTTTTGATAACCAAAAGGGGCAGTACAACCTTGATTCACTCACTTTTCTCCTTCGAACGCTCTAGAATTCAACTTACGAGCAGAATGAATTTGTTCAAAAACCATTCTATATATTTAAACAGGGATGGACTTACCTTGTCGCATCAGCCATTCAATTCAGGTTATGAGTGAAATTTTAACAAATCTACCACCAGATCTTCAGAGATGTTCAAACTTAAATTCATCATGGGTTGACGATGGAGGTGCAGGTGGTAATGTGATCTATCGGCGATTGCAAAATGTTGTTGTCTAATCGGCGTGTGGGGTAGAAACTAATGAGGGATCGGGCATTAACTAGTTCCTTAAATGTCCAAAATATGATCGTATCTAATGTCACAAATGACCCATTGTTCCACTCTTTCAGTTGGTGGATCGGGGGTCAAGATTGTGTTGTGAACATTTTTGTTGATATCCTCCTGAAAAAGATCCAATGTCGATCGATCTTGCCGTACAAATCTGACATGGAAAAGATGACTAAGAGGCGTGACTAGGACCTAGGGAGCCAAAAATGACTCGGGATAAAACTAGACTGTACGACCCTCTTATGTGGTAAATCCACGTGGCATTCAAGACTAGTGACTTCATTCACTCATGTCAGTCAGAGTCGGGAATTTATTTAAGACAAATGTTTCTAAACCCAAACCTAACTCGTCGACGCCCGAAAGTTTCAAGGATCGACGATCAGCAATAAAACTACCCAAATGCTCTTCGATCAGCTCCCTCAAAAAAGTCTCGATGTCGAAAACGCATTGGGGATCAGCAATCAGAGATAGCTTTATCGCGGTCGAGATGATTGTTGTTCTCTTTTTGGGATTTCCTCAATCCCAATAAAGCGCATTGGGCATCGACTATTGGATATTTCTTTACGTCCTTTGTTAACGTCGATCTTTCTCCTATTTTTTCAATGTCGAATGGTATTGGCTATCTCTCGAACCTTTATGAAAATAAATTATGTAAACCAAAACCTCCTTTTGTCGATGTCGATGAGGATCGGAGCTCGGCAATTATTGTCTTTGTGTGGTTCCTTTACTTACTTGAATTTTTTTCGATGCCGAACCTGAGCGCGTTAAGGGCAATGTTTAGTTGTCGATTCTTAATTCAGGTGTTAAGGTCTTTTATATATGAGGTTTCATAAGTTAAAACAAACCTTTAATTGGAGCTGGGACTTTCTTTGAGACATACATTCTAAAACCAAGTCCTAACTTGCCAACACTGAAAAGTGTCCAGGATTGGCGATCGACAATAAACTTACCCAAGTGTTATCAGATCGGCCTCATTAAAAAAGTCTAGATGCCAAAAATGCCCCGGGGATTGACGATTGGCAATAATTATATCATGGTCAAAACGATTGTTGTAACCTTTCTAGATTTCCACCATTCCAATAAGGCACATTGGGTATCAACTATCGGATATTTCTTTATGTCTTTTGTTAACATTTGTCTTTCTCATATTTCGCTGATGCCGAAGGGGATCGTTTATCTCTAGAACCTTTATGCGAATAACTTATGTAAACCAAAACCGCCTTCTGTTGATGTCGATGAGGATCGGAGCTCGGCGAATGTCGTTTTTGTGTGGTTCCTTTACTTACTTTAATTATTTCTGATGTCAAACCTGAGCATGTTAGGGGCAATGTTTAGTTGTCGATTCTTAATTCAGGTGTTAAGGTCTTTTAGATATGAGGTTTCATAAGTTCAAACAAACCTGACTAGGTGATAAGAGACATGAAGAAAAAAACGAAGGTAAACCATTTCCCAAAATGAATTCGAGTCAAATAGTGAAGAAAACAAGTGGTACCCAAAAGTGACAAAATTCGATAAGGCTTTTAGGGTGTGTTGAGTGCTCAACATAGTGGTATCAGAGAAGGATACTTCTTTTTGTTTCTTAATGCATGTCCTTGACGTGAACAGGGTATAGAGAGTTGGGTCTCAAACTAGTTTCTCTTGAGGACAACCACTCTCTCCAGCCCAAGTGGTCTCCCGTGGAAGAAGGTAAGAGAGACGAGATAGCAGAATATCCCACCAAGCTATTTCTCGTGGAAGGCCTCGTGCAACAAAGGAACGATATGTTGGAGAATTTTTCCCAAATCCTTCAATAATTACCAATAATAACAGGCATGTCTTAATCAATCAGTCACTTTGGAGATGCTACCCCATTCAAGGTAAAAGTTAATTTTTATATTCCCATATTTGAAAGTCAGATCGATGCAGATGCTTTGGAAAAATGGTTAAATTTTCTAGAAGGTTATTTCTTTGTTCACAATTTTTCTTATAGAGAAAAGATTACCTTTGTGCTCCTTAAGGCTCTCCCCCATGTCAAACATTGGTGGAAAACTTACTAGGATCAAAATTCCACAAAGGAGTCTAGAATATTTGGGGCCAATCCCACTTGGTATTTTTTTATGGATGTAGTCAAGGAGAAATGTTACCTTGTGGGAAACTATGATGACGAGTACATGAGATGGACCACGTTAAATCAAGAGAGGGTCCAAACAATGTCGGAGTTCACAAATACCTTCCATAACTTTCACACCAAGATGGGTATCAAATACTCTGAGTGACATCTGGTTCTAAAATACCGCATGGATCTATAGAGGAAGATCCAAAATAAAATGGAGTTTATGGAAATATCTTCACTGAGAGTAGCTTATTGATATGTTGTCAAAATCGAGTAGAAATTTAAGCACCGGAACAAGCAGGAATTTGGATCTGCAAATCCAAAACAACCAAATTATGGTAAAGGAAGACCTAATCCACAGAATATCCAACCTCAATACATCCAGTCCAATCCATAGGAAAGGAATAGAAACAGAAAGATGAAGAAGGACACTGGGAAGTGGTGCGACTTCCATAAAATCCCTTGGCACAACACCGATGAATTTCGCTCAAAACAGTGATTCGTATTCGAGCTCAAAGAAACAGAACTGAGCCTCGAGTCAGACTCTAATTTAGACAATAATAAAAGGAGATAGATAATTGATTAAAAACCCACTTCTATTGTCGCGCTCGCAACATTCCAACCAAAAGAACTAGAGGATCCTGAGGAGGGGGGGAACCTTTTCGATTCACAAACGTGGGTGAAGGGGACACCGCTGCATTTTATTATTGCTAGTGAAATATAGAAGAACCTCATCTTAGCAGAGGTCATCAAGAATTTGTATATTCCGACAACACGACACCTACAACCATACAACATCGGATGGCTTCACTAGGGATGAGATCTTCGTGTAAGAAAATAGTGTTTCCTATCATACAACATCAAGCCCTTCAAGGATGAGGTATTGTGTGATGTTTACCCACTAGATAGAAGTTTGTGATGTTCTGTTAGGCCAGCAATATATGTGGAGGCACCATTTTTTTTATGATTCTTGACCCCATGGCATCATGTTGGAATATTGAGAGGGGCGGTGAATCAATATTACCCTTTTTAACAATTAGCAGTTACTTTTTATATTTTATTGATTACCACAATGAATTGTATGCAAAACCAATTATATAAATATATTTAACATCAATTACAAGGTTTATAAACAATAGTGAAGGACACCAATCATAATTACAGCACCAACTCTAGGAGACACAGATCCCCTTCTTCATGGCACCAACCCTAGGAAGCACCAACTCCCTTGTATTTAGGGCACCAACCCTAGGTATAAAAAACTCCCTTGTATTTAGGGCACCAACCCTAGGAAGCTCCAACTCCGTTATATTTTACAATTTGTTTAGAAAGGATATGAATCCTTCCATGCTCCTTCCTTCCACCCTCACTTCATAACAACCAACAATTCTTCTTCTTGGACTTTGCATCTGTTTTGATCTTCTTATCTAGACTGCAGAGACACATTATTCTCGCCACTCTTTCTCATTTATATACTCTTCCAACTGGTGTGAACTATGAAACATTGTGTCCCTTTGTTTGGATCATCACACCTCTTCATTTTAACATTAACAATAATCACTTTTATTATTCAAACATTTATTGTTAATTATTTTAATTTAGTGAGAGTGCTTTTCATAAATCGATCACAAGTATGGATCGACTTATTTTTAACTCGATTACATATTTCTGCAAATATTTGTAGAAACTAAGTTATGCAGAGGCACTTTCTTCAACACATTTATATGTGACCATAGGCGCAGAACCAAGGGATTATTAATTTAAGCATTGCCTTCTTCTTTCGCCATTTTCCTTTTATCCCCCATATGTCCAATGTTGGGACTGTGTTCTTTGGTACTTCGTCCTTTGGGACTTTAGGCCTTTGCAACATTTCAAATCTCCTGAATCAGATTTCACTAAAACAGATCGGATGGTCAATATTCAATCCTCCATTTAGATGTATGATCCAGGCTTATGAGAGGCCTTTCAAGTAAATCATTGGTCAGGACTTGATCAACAATTGAATGGACGGTTCTCGTTCATTTCAAAACTTTGGGCATTTGTTGGTGGTGAAACTCTCGAAGTGAAATCTCTCAGAGTGACGTAACTTGTTGACATCACTTGTTGATGTGGAACCCACTGAGTTCCTGCCACATGACACTTAGATTTGTGGCTTATGTATGCCTAAAGTACCTATGAGACCTTGACACTTGTCATCATCTTATTATGCCATGTCTCCTTGATGACGTAGATTTATTCATGTGGCACATGTTCTTCTCCTTGATCTAGCGGTTAGGATACTTCCCGAAGTGTTCCTCTGATCGGACGACTCATGTCCATTTCAGGCTTCGACCTTCGGGACTTCAGGTAATTCGATTTCTCCATTTCACAATTATCTAGAAGTGAGATTCCACGAAGTGTAAACCTAGAGTAACTTGACTTCATCCAATGGTCATTCTTTAACCTGAAAAGGCTTAACACAATCCAACGGTTGTCGGTAATTCGACTATTCAGGATATCGAGCCTTTGGCCTTACTTATCCTATCCTTCTACTTTCCTCAATCCAAAGGTCAGGATATCTCTCGAAGATTTTCCTCGAATCAAACAACTTGATTCTATTTTGGGGCATTTGTGGCCTACTCTGTCCTTCCACTAAACATGATCTAACGGACCTGATATCTGCCGAAGTGTTCTTCAGATTGGACGGTCCTCATTTACTTCAAGACTTCAACCTTCGAGTGATCTTACTTGTTCTCAATCATTTTCTCCCGAAGTGGTTAGCATCGAAGTTTTACCACTATTCTGATCCAACGATCATCATGTATTGTCCAGATCTGATGGTCCTCATTTACTTCATGAATTTGGGGCTCCGGTCTTTCCGGTCTTCATCTTTGCTTATCCTATCCTTCCACTTAACTTGATCCAAGGCTCGATGTAAATTGTGGAACCGTAACTTGCATGTGGTTTATTCTGTCGCCATAAATTTGCAATTAAAGCTGTGCGATTGTTGGTGGATCAACCACTGTCATCGATCTTTGAATCGATGAGATCTAGTGATCTAGACTAATTCTGGGATTGGAAATAATGTGTAGTTTAATTCTCCCTTCATGCTCCACAATTTGAAGTTGTGTGATTGTTGGTGTATCAACCACATTCATCGATCTTTGAATCGATGAGATCTGATAGTCTAGACTAATTACATGATTGGAAATAACACGTTGTTTATTTCTCCCTTCGTTCTCTGCAATCAATCCCTTCCCTTGATCTGGCGCTTGCGTATCCAATGGTCACGAATTGATATGATCGTGTTTCTACAATGTGCTTTCTCTTATGTGTGTCATCTCTTCTGATATTCATTCACTAACCCTCCTGATCTTTAGAGTGAATTCCTCTGCACCTCGTGTTATGTCTTCTGCATGACTACTCCTTAAAAATGTCTCAATGAACAAGATTCTTTACAAGCTACCTCTCCTAAGCTTTAATATTTTCGTATTGTCATATTGTTTGACATTAATTATAGCACATCAATGATACCTTCATATATTTATTTGACATGAACTATGCATATTGTTATAATGTTTGACATCAATGACAACACATTAATGACACTATGTCCAACAATCTCCCCCATTTTCATTGATGGAAACACACCAAATTCATACACAATCTCCCCTTGTGATGATGATTGTCTCTATGAAGTTACTCTCCCCCTTTGACATCAATGGAAAAGGGTTTCTCCCCTTATGGTAATGCTCTATCTGACTGTATGTTGTTGACCAGAATCTGAACTCAGGTAACTCCTCCTGCAATCATATTTTGCCTATCATAACTAAAGGACTCCCCTGTCAATCTTCTCTCTCTACTTCTATCTTATCTTCCTCTTTGTTTGTGAAGGGGCAGTTCTTCTTGACAAGATCTCTCCCCCTATCATTTCTACAGGATGCCATGTATACCATTTTCTCTGACATTTCGGTTTCCAGTCTTTTCATTTTCATATTTGTACTTAATATATCTTTCATCATCACCTCACTGCTGCAGAATTTTCCATTCATTCCATTTCTTTCTCTCATAGTAACTTCCATTTAGGGTTTTGTCCACTTGTAACCATTTTGATACCAATAAAAAACATGTAGTGTTCCTGGGCAGATAAAGACCTGCAATAAACCAAGCCATATCATGCATAGAGTTATATCATTAAACCATGATGCTTTCGATTATCCTATTCATTTGTATGTGCTTCAATTCTCATAGGAGCATCAACAATAATGAATTTTAGCTCTTCCTTAATTTCTCCTTCCCTTCTTTGTTTTAATTTTTTCTTTGAGAAGGAGTTTTAGTGTATTATTAAAATAGGATTGAAAAATTTATGAGATAATCATCACTCAATTCTTCTGGTTGTTCTACTATTGAATATTCATCATCAACGTCACTATTATGTGCACCAAAATCTTCTTTATCTTTGTCTTGAGAATATTCCTCTATTAATTTCCATTTGTTAGGTAATGGATAATCTTCTTGTATGACATTATCAAGTTTTTGAGTTGTGTCAGATTTTTCTTTAGGTGTTTTCATATCTTGAGTTTGATCTACTTTATATGCATAGCTTTTATTATTATATTCCTTATTAGAAGTTTTACCCACCAATCTCCTATTATTAACTTCATCAATTTTAGGAGCAATGATTTCATCATTTTTCTTATTTGGTACTTCATATTTTATTTTCCATGTCTTCTTATTCTGTTTGTTATGGTTTCCTATGTTTATGGATTGCATTGGTAATCTACATTCTCTAGTTTTATGACCATAGTTGTTGCATTTTTTACATTCAATATTGAAGTTTTGCAAAGGAGTAAATGAGTTTTAGTTTCTCTTCTCTGTATTGTACCTATTGTTCTTATATCTTTGGAAATTTATGTTATTGTATTGTCCATAATCTTTGCAGTGTACTTCCTTATGTCCAAAATTATTGCAAGAGTAACAATATCCAATAAATAGATATTTATTAGGGGGATTCCTTCTGGTGATTGTATTATTCCTGTCATTTATTACTTTAGTAGGGAATGTTGATTTATGTTTATGTGGAACAATGTTCAATGGTATCATATTTGCCTTATTATCTTCTCTTCTTAAGGAGCCCTTTAGAGCATCTCCATAACTAATTGGTCTTTTGACAGATCCTTGTGATGTAGAAGTTGAGTCTTGGGTGTATCCCAAACCAGTCTTGTTGTTTGGTGACCTTTGGCTACTGATAATTTCATCCAAGATCTTTGAACTGTTTCCAAAGTTTGATCTCTTCTTTTCTTTCTCAAGTTCACTTTTTAGTATCTTGATCTCTTCTTTTCTTTCTCAAGTTCACTTTTTAGCAGCTTGATCTCATCTTCTAGTTTCTCACATGCTTGTTTTTTATCACTCAGTTGTTTTATAATTATTTCTTCAGTTTTATTAGCTTCCAGAAGCTGGGACTTCAAATCACTGATGGTGTGTTCTGACTCCTTGAGGGTTTTGGAAACTTCCCTCTCTCTTGATTTAGTAGCTTCTTTAATCTATAGAAGTTCTCTTTTTAGTACCTTGTTTTGTTTTTTAGTTTTTACTAGTTCTTCAATTACACTAAGGATTTCTTGTAATGTCCCCACTTTGGGACATCATCACAGGGCAGAGATTTATGATGACCAGAGTAGCCAGATGGATGCTAGACTGAGTATAGGGGTATTTGAGAGGCATTGTGGGGTCCAGCTTGCATTGATGATCATATTCCATCATTATAAGCCATTCTGCATAGGTTGGTTTTGGTTTCGTTGCATTCCGACGATTTTCATGATTTTGACTATTTTGAGCTATAAGTCAATGGAATTCACTGAAGAGGTCATTTTGGGCACATTACTTGGAGGAACCTCTCAATGTAATAGCTCATTGGAATCGGGAGGAGCAACACTACAGGATGGGATGGCTATAAGTGGCATTCAGTGGCCAGGGAAGCCACAAGGAGAGATAAGGAGCTTTTCAAAGGTAAAAAGGTTAATTAATTAATTAAAGTGATTTAATTAATTAATTAATTATTAATAAAATGAAAGTCACTTTGGAGGGACAAGGTGAGCCAGAAAGTATAAAGGAAAGGCAAGGGCCTCTTCTCATTCATGTTGGAAATACTAAAACAACTGAGAGGGGGGGGTGAATCAGTTGTTTTTGAGCTTAAACAATTTTATACCTTTTAAATATTATTAATCTTCCTTCAAGTGATCATCAACAACATACACCATATGGACAGTAAACGTAAAGACCATCAGTCACACATAAGGTACACACAGAGACAGATTTTCACGAGGAACCCCATAAAGGGAGAAAACCTCTTCTTCTTCGAAATGATAGGCAGTATTTTTCCAGTTCTGTACATCATTTACAATTGAGCACCAACTCAATGTGAGGTTGCTACCTCTGTTTTACAAGCTGCAACTTGTTTGAGAGCACCAACTCTCTGGTTTCTCTAGAACCCACTAGAAGGAAGCACCAACTCCCTGAATATTCCAGCACCAACTGGATGGAAGCCCCAACTTCCAGTTACACAGGCTCCAACCTGTATAACAGAGAACACTTCTTCTCCCTAGCACCACCCTGCCACCCTGGTTTCTCTGGCTGCAACCAGATGGAAGCTACAACTCCCTGTGTTCAAGCACCCACTTGAACCTCTGAGGACAACAGTCCTCCCGAGCACCTCCCAACCTCCCTAAATATATCAAATAATGAATACACAGAACACTACACAGATAAATCAATTCTTACCAATCTTTCTCTGTATCTGATCTTCAACAAACTGTTCTGCAATTCTTCTCTTCTTCTGTTTGTTTAGCAGGTCTGCTCTGCATCAACTTTTTCTGTCATTCTGCTCTAGTTCTTCTATGTCTGTCATTCTGCTCTGCTTCTGCTCTATTTGTCATTCTGCTCTTCTTCTGCTCTGCGTTTATCATTCTACTCTGCGTTTCATCTCCCTCTACACATTTGCTCAATTTCATGCTATGCCTCAGCTTCTTTTCTTTTTCTTACTGTTTTATTCATTTTCACTTCAGAACAGCATTTTTGACACAGTCTGTTTCGTCTTCTTTTATCCACACGGGCACAACGTTTCAACTTCCCAACTCCTTGGGCAAAATGACGACAACTGTCCAACCAACCGAAACGCCAACTGATCGACAACTAATTTGCAATCATGAGTCCGTTTCACTAACAGATTTGTAACTAAAAGAGTTAAATGTGTGTGGAAGAATAGTAACCCTCCGATCAATTCAAGCTTTATCCGCACCGTAGGATAATCTTTATTATTCTTTCCTTTTAAATCGGGTTTCGACATTTCGGCATTCCTTTGCCCAAGTGTCTCGACACTTTCACATCGTGATCTTCGAAACTCCAAAATGGAGCTTATCTGGACTGACTCCTTCTCTTCCCATGACCAAGGGCTATGACCAAGGCTTTATGTGAAAGGCGCTTTCGGGATTTCGCATATCGCGAATTCGTAATTCCTTATGTCCATAGTTTTTGTCACTTACAAATCCCGATCCCCGAAACTCCGTGAGAGATCAGATCAACGGTCCAGATCATTTCTTGATATGACGGTCCAGATTCACTCGCGATTTCGCATATCGCGAAATCGGGATTCTTGTTGCATTGTGTTCTTTCCGTTTTGAATTCGCGATCCCCGAAACTCCGATACGGGCTGTGATCAACGGTCCTGATCATTTCTAGATCTGACGGTCCAGATTCAATCGCTATTTCGCATATCGTGAAATCGGCATTATGTTCTTTGCCTTTCAAATTCCCGATTCGCGAAACTCCGTGAGAAGTTAAATCAAGGGTCCAGATCTCATTCTCGATTCAATGGTTGCGATTGAATCGCAAAATTGCATATCGCAATTTTGGGGTTCTTGTTGTCAAGTGAATTGGACATTTCAAAGTCCCGATCCCCAATTCTCTGATGAAGCCTCCAGTCGAGCTTCTCCCGGTGGCACCCGATCGCTGCCACGCGTCCTTCCAAATGGACGGTCCCGATTATGTCGGGATTTCGAGACTTTCAATGTCCTGGTTCTCACGACCTTGAGAACTCCGATCTCCCGATGGCTGATATCCCGATGACAACTCCTTGTGTCGGGACTTCTCTTCTTTCTCCTGAGGCTTATCTCCCTCGCATCTTCTGCAGATCTGACGGTTGTCGGTGACCCTGCACCAAATCTAACGGCTCTCACTACATTCGATCATTCACTGCTTTCGATCATTCACCTCTCTGAACTTGTCTTCTGTTTTCCTGTCATCTTCACTGTTGCCATCAATGACAAGCATTCGTTGTCTGTTCATAGAATTTGCCAACAATCTCCCCCTTTGGCATTGATGGAAACACAATCACCCACTTGCATTCAGACTCAACTCTCCTCTGCATTCGGCCATTCAGACTTGACTATGTTCCCGAAACATTTCAAACTTGACAGACTCAACTCTCCTCTGCATTCGGCCATTCAGACTCAACTCTGTTCCTGAAACATTTCAAACATTTCGAACTCGACTCCTTTCTCCCCCTTTGACATCAATGTCAAAGAAGAAGAAACAATCTTCCCCTGATCTGTTGCAAAAATATACTCCCCCTGTCGACTATAAGTATCTTGGGAATACATCAGATAATCAATAAGTACTCCCCCGGACCAAGTGAACAGATTAGGCACTTGAGATTATAGCCCCCAACTTTTGACGAAGGTATCCAAAAGGGGTTGTTGCTAATGGTTTAGTAAAGATATCTGCAATCTGTTCTTTGGAAGGAATATAATTCAGCTGAACTATTATGTTTGTAACTTGTTCTCGGAGAAAATGATACTTGATTGGAATATGCTTAGTCTTGGAATGAAGAACAGGATTCTTGGAGACACTAATGGCACTTGTGTTATCACAATGAATTGGAATAGGATCAGTGTAAGTTACCTTCAGATCTACAAGAGTTTGTATCATCCATAAAATTTGTGTGCAGCAAGTAGCAGCAACAATGTATTCTGCCTCTGTAGTGGATAATGAAATAGATCCTTTCTTATTACTAATCCATGCAACTAATGAGTCACCCAAAAAGAATGCTCCTCCACTGGTGCTTTTTCTCTCATCAACACAGTTTGCCCAGTCTGCATCTGAATAAGCAATTAACTGAAACTTCTGATTTCTAGGATACCACAGTCCATAAGTCATTGTTCCCTTAAAGTATTTAAATATTCTCTTGACAGCTTGCAAATGACTTTGTTCAGGAGCAGACTGAAAATGACCTACCATTCCAACAGCTTGCATTATATCAGGACGGGATGCTGTGATGTACATAAGATTGCCTATCATTGAACGATATGTCCTTTGATCAACATCAGGTGAGATATCATCTTTGCTCAGCT
>ML790901.1:34540-51104 GCA_009831015.1 Picea engelmannii | reverse complement strand
CGATCTATCAGTTGGCATATTTATTAGGGTGATTGGACACTTTTGGCAGCAGGGCCGAGTTATTGAGGGTTTCAGCCTTCTATTGGAGCGTGGCATTCTTCAGCTGGAGAGTTTGGCATTCAGATCTGCTTGTATTGATCTTTATTTCTTATTCATCCTTTGGAGGCATATTTTGTATTAGCGGGAGCATTTTGTAGCAGCTCTTATCTATTGTTTATATTCTTGACCATCTGTTGAGCATTCCAGATCGGCATCTTCATTGTAGCAGGTTTCTCTATTTTATGAATAAAGAAGAATTGATATGTTTTGGCTTGTCTATCTTATTGCATATGGTTGAGGTATGTTCCATGGTTATCTCTTTCTGTTATTTGTTGCATACACACATATAAACACATCTAAAAGGTGGATCAGCAAAGTGTTTGACGAAATACCACAACCAAAAAAAAGTTTAAAAAAGACACCAAAACAGTGATGATCCTTGCATAATGGCTTGGGATCATTACATTTCTTCTTCGAAGTTCCCTTCTTCATCATCTTTTGAATGTTTATCATCTTGCATTTTTATTCCCATAAACAGAAGCTTTGAATATTCATCTTCACATAAGTATGAAGAGTTGATGTCTTCTTTAGAGTAGAAGTTTTTCTTTTTCTTATCAAATTTCTTCTTGTATTGGTTTTCTTGGTTGTGAATTTCTTCATCATTTTCCTCCTATATGGGAGAGGGACATTTGTTGGAAAAGTGTCCAATTCTTCCACAACTGAAACATTTGAAAGGTAAATTTCCTTTATATTTTCCAAATCCTTTCTGGAGTTTCTTTATAAAGTTGGCCTCTTCTACATTTGATATATCTAATAACTTATCATTGATATTTTTCTCCTGCCTCATATTTTTCTTAGATGATTTAAAGGATGTTTCATCTTTTGTTGATTTATCATTCCCTATTCTCATTTCATATGCTGTAAAAATTCCATGAAGCTGATCAACTGTGACTGTGCTTACATCAATTCTATCTTCAATTGTAGAAATACTTGCATCATATCTCATAGGTAATGATCTTAGTATTTTTTTTAAAATAGGTTTATCTGTAATTTATTCTCCTATCGCTCTGATTGAGTTAACCACTTCATCTACCGTATGAAAGTATTCAGCAATATTTTCTTCTTCTTTCATTTTCATATTTTCAAACTGAGTTCTATAGGTCTATAGTTTGGCATCCTTGACTTTGTCATCTCCTTTATATACAACCTCCAACTTGTCCCATATTTCTTTGGCTGATTTACAATGCATAACCTTTACACATATAGAATTAGTCAACCCTCCTAGAATTCCATTAACTTCTATTGAGTTGTCATTACAGATTTTCTTGCCTGCAGCATCTGTGAGTGTAGCAGTTGGTGCAGTGTAACCATATTCAACAGATTTTCAGATATCAAAACCAAGAGCCAATAGGAAGTTTTTCATTCTTACCTTCCATAGAGCATAGCCTCCTCCATTGAACAATGGTTCTTTGTTGCTAGACATTCCCTCTTGTTGATCCATCTTCAGGATCTACCTTTCAATTGTTAGACTATGTTGAAGGCACCTGCTCTAATACCAATTGTTGGAACACTGAGAGGGCGGGGGGTGAATCAGTATTACCCTTTTTAACAATTAGAAGTTACTTTTTATATTTTATTGATTACCAAAATGAATCAACAATGAATTGTACGAAAAATCAATTATATAAATATATTTAACATCAATTACAAGGTTTATAAAGAATAGTGAAGGACACCAATCCTCTTTAGAGAACCAACTCTAGGAGACATAGATCCACTTCTTCGGGGAACCAACCCTAGGAAGCACCAACTCCCTCGTCTTTAGGGCACCAACCCTAGGAAGCACCAACTCCCTTGTATTTAGGGCACCAACCCTAGGAAGCACCAACTCCCTTATCTTTTACAATTTTCTTAGTAAGGATATGAATCCTTCCATGCTACTCCCTTCCACCCTCAATTCATAAGAACCAATAGTTCTTGTTCTTGGACTCTTCTTATGTTTTGATATTCTTATATGGACTACAAAGATATGTTCTTCTCACCACTCTTTCTCATTTATATACTCTTCCAACTGGTGTGAGCTATGAAACATTTTTTCCCTTTGTTTGGATCATCACACCTCTTCATTTTAACATTAACAATAATCACTTTTATTATTCAAACATTTATTGTTAATTCTTTTAATTTAGTGAGAGTGCTTTTTGTAAATCAATCACAAGTATGGATCGATTTCTTTTTAACTTGATTCCATATTTATGCAAATATTTGCAGAAACCGAGTTCTGCAGAGGCACTTCCTTCAACCCATTTATATGTGACCACAGGCACAGAACCATGGTCTTATTAATTTAATCATTGTTGTAATATCCCTCGGCCAAACCCAATTGTAAATGTAATGTAAGTGTACTTAAGCTGGTGAGTTGTTTTGACATCATTTTGTAATGCACCTTTCATGGAATAGTGCGCGCATGTACTGCGCAGTAAAATGATGTAGTGTGCACATTCTCGAATACCGCGCGCAGTAACTAAAGTGCACGCAATATGGAGGTCAGCGAGCCTTGTGTACATGATATGAGTTATAGGCTAGTGAGCCAGTTATTATAAGCCATGATGCTTATGTTTTGGAATTAGGCCAGTGTGCCTAGATGCTAAAGGCCAGTGCGCCTATTTTGTATATGTCTCATGATTAATATAAAATGCATCGTTGCACGCAGATTGACCATGATAAAAGAGATGCGGGACTGAACTCCACCAGTTAGGGAAAGGGAGGGCCAAAATTTAAGGGAAAGGGCTAAGCTAGAGATCTTAATCCAAAAAGGAATATTATATTAATATTTCCTAAAACATAAAGTATGGATAATTATTTTATCCTAAGTTCTAAAGTTGGGGACAAGTGGACCAAAGTAGCTTCCAACATGACAAGTGTCAAGTTGGGAACATGCATACATATCGTGGGGACTTATCTCATTTTCACACCTTCACCATCATTCTTACGATCATCTCTCCCATGATTCCTTCCATCATTCAGTCATCCAGTCAATGATTCCATGACCATTTCACTCACGCAGTCAGTTATCCTTCAGACATTCATTTCACTGTATCGTAGCCTGTTTCCATAACCATTTCCTGTTGGTGTACCTGGTTAGCTTGGGAGTGGGATTGAAGAAGCGGGTCTTCAGTCTCGTGGGAAATTGAAGAGGCGGGTTGTCAGGCCCGTGAGCAATTCTCTGAGCAAGAGAATTGTTGGGAATTGATTTCTTGAAGGTGCTAAATTGTAGCTACAGTTCTCTGAGACTTCTTGTCTGGTCTGTTGCTGAAGCCCTGGAAGGGAAGTGGGGCAGTCGAAGGACTGTTGAGCAGAGAAGGGGCAGAGTTCCTTGGGTGGGATAGGCATGTGGGGAATGAGAGGTTGTAGGATGTTAGTTGAGTGAGCACCTGAGACAGAATATTTCCTATTGTCTATGAGCCTTTAGCCTGGTTAGGAATCCCTTTACCTGGGTGGAGTTTAGTCCCAGCTCGGGGGTGACTCACTGTTGAGAGTTATGAACAGTGTAGTCTAAGGCTGGGAGGTTCGTGGACGGTCTGCACACAGTTGGTGACAATATTTCCAAGATAAGTACCAATTGTGTGATAAATTTACATGTTGCATTGTTATTTACGTGATTATGTTACAGTTTATCATCTGTGTGATTATAACTGTCTGTATGTTTATGGGTATTTCCCTGTATATGCTACATGTATGTGTTTATTGTTATTTCAGTATGAAATCGTATATTTACAAAATGTAATTGTTTGTTTACGTTTATATGTAAACCTTCCATAAGAGTGTTGTATGTATATGTTATAATTGCATGCAGGTTGAAGAGAAATATTTATGTGGCATAACTCAATTGAATACTGGGTATGTTACAGTATGTTCCTCACTGAGAGAATGAAAGTGTTCCCTCATGTAGTGTGGCCTGGCGATGGGTGGCCAGGGATGTTACAATATGGTATTAGAGCTTCAATTCCAAAACTGAGCCTGGATGGGCTGGAAAGGTTCAATGGAAGCGATTATTCACAGCAGATTAATTTCGAAGTGACCAAATTTCAAGTCACAAAGCGTCCATGGAAAATTTTGGCACCGCGTGGAAAATGTTGGCATGCAGGTGTGCACGGTAAATTGTGGCGTCGCACGGAAGAATATTGTGTGTGGATGCACGCGCTGAATTTAACATTGCGCAATGAGAACACACATAATAATGTGCATGTGGTGTGCGCAGTATTGCAAAACACAGAGGAGTTTGGTTGGTTCGCACGCTGTATGATTATAAGTTGTCTCGCGATAGTGTATTCAATGGTGCACGCAAATTATTGTGCGCGGTGGGGGCATATTGAACTTAGGAATGGTGCAATGCTTAGAGAAAAATTCATGTGTAATATTAGTGTGCAATACAAAAACGGTGTGCAATGGGTATCAGTGAAAGAACCAAAACTGTGTGCAGTGGATATTGGCACGTAACGCAAAAGTAGTACGCGCAAGTTATTGGCGTGACAGAGAAGAAATCCATAGTGGGTATAGGTGCGCGGAAACACAATTTACCTTGTGGTTTTGTTGTGAACGATAGATATGGGTGTACAGGTTGAATTTTTGTGCACGAGAAGTCATTTGAAAGATGATGAGTCTGAGTTTAATAGAAAATTTGCATGGTATTAGAGGAAAAAGAAACACACAACCGCATCGGAACATTATTTAAAATGAATTCTGAGTTTTATATTCCTCCACTTCAGATAGATGGAAGTGAAATATAAGCTTACAAGAAACGCATACTATGAAAGAAAACAAGACTCATATCACCACCAGTTAGAATCTTGTAATAAACAGTCCAAAATCCACTTCTACATTTATATAATCATTTTAATCCCAAAGTTACAAAAATGGAATGATTTAAAATAATAGTTATCCTATGGTAAAGGGATTGTTTAAGAACAAGCCTATGATCTCTAGGGCCCCTTACCTCTGCTACCATCTGACCAAAAAAATTGTTGAAATATACTTTTATTCAAGGACTCATTTCAGCTTAGCGATCTCCTCCTTTAAAGTATCTAACCATACTAGTTGATCCTCTCCAGCACTTTCAACCGTTTCAGCTATGGTTTCTTTCTTTTTTTGCTTGCTCTGTTTCTTCTTAACATCTCCCATGTTGATGACTAGATCCCTCATAATAGGATTCATCCTGACTTCCATTTTCGAGTCTGTGGTAGGTTTTGTGTGAAATTTAGTCGCTATTATCTGCACAATTACCTTATCCTCCTTACTCAAAGGAAAATCTACTATGTTTCCAGAAGAACCAGTCTCACTGGACGTAGCTTTGTCCATGTACCTCAATTTCATGGACACTGAAATGCTTTTACAGAGATCAGAAGTTCAAGCAAATTTGAAGATTACTTCATTTATGGATAAGATGATGCCTCCATACTTGAGAATTGGTATTTATAGAGTCCCAGTCATGAATCACAGACAGACTTACATACAAATACGTTGGTTTGTCATGTGCGGTTAATTGATTTCAAATGATTAACTTTTGATTTTGTTATATGGCAGTTTTCACTTGACATCATACGGTTGTGAAGTACCAAACGAGTGAAACGGGGTGATCTAACTAGTCATCCCCTGTTCCACGAGTGGTGGTTTTGACGTATTGAAGCACGTGACATCGGGACTTTAGCAAAAGTGGTTTCAGCAAACTGCCTTTCGCCCTGATGTATCTCAAGACTTGGGTCTTATCTAAAAATTTTCATGGTGATAACACCAAGAAATCATAAGAGATAATTTTGATGTATATATTGAACCAAAATGGTTCATATTTTTTCATGAATTGTTGAATTAGTTATCCTGGTAAGTTTTGATGGCTGCACATTTTGCAAAATTAACAACAACTAGATCAGATCAAATCAGTGCAGAGTCCATAGGAATGGAAGAGGCACAAGAGAATTACATTCAACAAGATGAGAGCAGAGGGATGAATGTCCATTTAGATATTGAAGGAACAAACTCTAATGGACATGGATAGGAAAGGAATGAAAACATGAATATGGCAGAGACCATTAAAAATTTGCAGAAGGATGTCCAAAGCCATAAGGCTGATAATGAAAGGATTATGACAGCCAAGGAGCAATAGGATGAGTTCAACATGAAGTTATTGGAGGGCTTGGACAGAATAGAAAAGAAATTGAATAAGGAGAGTGGATCAAGCAAATCTAGAAGTCACAATCCTTCGGATGAGAAAAGAAAAGAAAGAAGTGTTAGCAGACACCACCATCACTCCCCAAGGCATTCCAATAAGAGAGAAGGCAGTAGCTCAAGTCCATCCCCTATCAGAAGTCATAAGAGGTCTGGGGTAATGAACAAAATAAAACCTCCTACATTTGATGGTGAGCACAAGAAGGATGAAGATGTAGAAACATGGTTGCTAGGCATGAGAAAGTATTTTCAATTGCATAATTATTCTTCTCATGCAGTAGGTAGAATTTCTATCTATCAACTCAAGGGAAAGGCCTCCATGTGGTGGGATCATCTTGTGCAGGTGTAGCACACTAAGGAGAAAAATGTTACTTGGAGTGAATTCAAGAAGTATTTTGAGAAGAAATACTTGACTAAGACATACTATGACAAGAAAATGAAAGAGTTATTTGAACCCAAGCTTGGAAGTATGACCATAGATGAATATGAGAGAAGGTTTCTAGAACTGTTGAAGTATGTCTCCTTCATCAAGGATGAGACAGTCAAAATTCAAAGGTATTTGAGTGGATTTCCATTATTCATCAGTTAAAAAATATAGTATGATGAACCCAAGACATTTGAAGAGACCATAAGGTGAGCTAAATGCCTATATGATTAGCAGAAAGCAAGGCCATCTTTCCAAAAGGCTTGGGAAGACAAAAAGAAATTCAATATGGATCAGAGGAAGAAGGGACTTAAGCCACCATTCTTCAAAAATAATCCACAGGGACAACAAACACCTAAAGAACCCAGAATGATTGACACAGGGAGTCAAAGGCCAAGACATCCACCTATTCAATGTTGGGGTTATAAAGGAGATCATATGTTCAGAGATTGTCCTCACAGAAGTGAAAAAGGAAGATTTTTTCACAATGTACAAAAAGTTGAAACAGTGGAGGACATGGGCATAAATGTGCCAAGGATCTATGCATCCCTGGACAACAAGCAAGCAAAGTATCATTCCCACATGATTGAAGTGGAAGGTATGGTCAACCACCAAACCATTGTTATTTTAATTGATTCAGGAGCTAGTCATAGTTATATAGACCCTAAGATGGTGGAAAGTTTTCATTTTCCAAGAAGAAAGAATGGGAAATCTTGGTTGGTGTAGCTCGCTACAGGAGCCAGAAGAAAGGTTAATGAGATGGTTAAGTCATGCCTCATGAACATGAATGGACTGAACACCAAGGCAGATTTGAACATCTTGCCTTTAGGTTCCTATGACGGTCTAATTGGGATGGATTGGTTGGACCAACATCATGCTCTCCTAGACTGTCATAACAAAGCATTTACTTTCTTAGATGAGGAAGGGAAACTAAGGAAAGTACATGGAATTCCCAGGGCAGAAACCATTAGATAAATTTAAGCACTGCAACTGAAGAAATGTTATAGGAAAGGGTGTCAAATATTTGCAGCTCATATGGAGGAGACACCTAAAGATAAGGTGCCAAATTTGGAAGATTATGCAGTCCTGGAAGAATTTGAAGATGTATTCAAGGAGGTACCAGGACTACCCCCAAAGAGAGACATTGTTTTCTCTATAAATCTAATGCCTAGAGAAGCTCTAGTGTCAAAGACTCATTACAGAATGAGTACACCAGAATAGAAGGAGTTGCAAATTCAGCTTGAAGAACTTCTGAAGAAGGGGTATATACGCCCAAGTGTGTCACCTTGGGGTGCCCCAGTCTTGTTTGTGAAGAAGAAATATGGAACATTAAGATTTTGCATTGACTTCAGACAATTGAATAAAGTGATTGTTAAGAACAAGTATCCTCTGCCAAGGATTGATGATCTCTTTGATCAATTGAAGGATGCAAAGATATTTTCAAAGATAGATCTCAGATCAAGATACCATCAGGTAAGGATTAAAGAGGAAGATATCAGCAAGACCGCCTTTAGGACAAGGTGTGTTCATTATGAGTTCACAGTGGTGCCATTTGGGTTGTCAAATGCACCATTTGTTTTCATGTGCTTAATGAATGGTGTTTTCCGAGAATATCTTGACAAGTTTGTCATTTTTTTTTGGATGACATTCTTATAATTTCTAAGTGAGAGGAAAAGCATGAACATCATTTGAGGATGGTGTTGCAATTATTAAGGGAGCATCAGTTGTATGCCAAATTGATCAAGTGTTCATTTTATCATAAACAAATTCATTATTTGGGGCATATCATTTCAAAGGATGGGATAGCAGTGGATCCTGAGAATATTGAAGCCATTAGAGAATGGTCAGCGCCGAATAATGTGATAGAGGTGAGATCATTCATGGGTCTTGCAGGACACTATAGAAGATTTATTGAAGGATTCTCAAAGATTGCACACCCAATCACTTCCTTGCAAAGAAAGGGTGTGAAGTTTCAGTGGACACTGGATTGCGAAAAGAGTTTCCAACACTTGAAACAATTATTGACAAGTGCTCCAATACTAAGGATTGTAGACCCAAATGAAGACTTCATTGTATGCACAAATGCATGTAATGAAGGACTTGGTGGAGTCCTCAGTCAAAATGGGTTTGTTATATGTTATGAATCAAGGAAGTTGAAGGAGAATGAAAGAAACTATGCCACTCATGATTTGGAGTTGGCAGCCATAGTGCATGCCTTGAGTAAATGGAGACACTACCTCATGGGGAAGAGGTTTGAGCTAAGAACAGACCACAATGGTCTGAAATATTTATTTGACTAGCCAAATCTAAATTCTAGGCAAAGTAGATGATTAGAATTTCTAAGCGAATATGACTTTGATATAAATCATATCAAGGGGAAAGAGAATAAAGTGGTTGATGCACTTAGCAGGAGGGTTCATGAACTACATTCTACAGCCATTAGCATGTATCAGACTGATATTAAAAGAAAAATTTTGGAGGATGCAAATGCAGATCTACAATACAGAGAATTGGTAACAAAGCTACAATAGGGTAAGATGCCACAAAAGGTGGATATTTGTAATTTGGGAATAGATGGAATACTGTTGCACAAGAAAATAATTTTTGTTCCAAATGTCCAGGACTTGAAACGGATGATTTTGCATGAAATGCATAATGTCCCTTATGCAAGTCACCCTGGATATCAGAAAAACCGTGGTAGCAATTAAGAGCCATTACTTTTGGCCAGGTATGAAGAGAGAGATCATTGAATACATCGCTAGATGTATGGAATGCCAGAAAGTTAAAGCTGAGCATAGGCACCCAACAGGGTTTCTACAACCTTTGCCCATTCTTGAATGTAAGTGGGAAGTGGTGACAATGGATTTTATTACGGGATTGCCCAGAGCAGGAAAGCTACATGATTCGATCATGGTGGTGGTGGAAAAGCTTACAAAAGCTGCCCATTTTATTCCACTGAAAAATACTCACAAGGCAACAGATGTTGTTGATATTTTCATGAAGGAAGTGGTACGATTACATGGAATTCCTAAAACAATTGTGCCCGACAAAGACCTGAAATTCACCTCGAATTTCTGGAAAGGATTGTTCAAAGGATTCAAAACGAATCTGAACTTTAGTACAACTTATCATCCTGATTCTGATGGATAGACAGAGAGGGTGAACATAGTGATAGAAGACATACTAAGAATGTATGTGATGGACAAACCATTGAAATGGGAGGACTACCTGCACTTGGTAGAATTCGCTTACAACAATGGGTATCAGGCATCACTGAAGATGAGCCCATTTGAAGCACTTTACAGCAGAAAGTGCAATACTCCAGTGAGCTGGGATAATCCAGCTGATAGGACAGTAGTTGGGCCAGAGTTGCTCAAGGAGATGGAAGACCAAATGATAAAAATTAAGCATAATTTAAAAGTTTCCCAAGACAGGCAGAAAATTTATGTCGATAAGAACATAACCCATAGAGAGTTCAAAGTGGGTGATCATGTTTTCCTGAAGGTGAAAGCTAACAGGAGTTACCTGAAGCTGGAAAGCTACGCCAAGTTGGTAGCCAGATTTTGTGGGCCATTTGAAATCCTAGAGAGGATTGGTCCAGTTGCTTATATGATTGCATTGCCTGCATATATGTCTGTTCATAATCTATTCCATGTATCATTGCTAAAGAAATATATACCTGATGCTAATCATGTTATTGATTGGAATGTGATTCAAGTGGAACAAGAAGGCGCTTTTCAAGTGAATTTGGTGTGCATTCTGGACCTGAAAATCAAGTAACTTCGGAATCGAGCCATAGGGCTTGTAAAGTTCCAATGGACCTGGTACGATCTTGAGGACGCTACTTGGGAGCATGAGGATGCAATGTGGACAGAATACCCGCATCTTTTTGAGGATTTTTAAAAATTTTGTTGCATACGGGTACATGATGCACTAAGGACAGTGCATAAATAAGGGGAGGGGATTGTAATATCCCTTGGCCGAACCCAATTGTAAATGTAATGTAAGTTTACTTAAGATGGTGAGTTTTTTTGACATCATTTTGTAATGCACCTTTCATAGCATACTGTGCGCATGTACTGCACAGTAAAATGATGTAGTGTGCACATTCCTGGATACCACGCGCAGTAACTAAAGTGCACACAGTATGGAGGTCAATGAGCCTTGTGTATATGATATGAGTTATAGGCTGGTGAGCCAATTATTATAAGTTGGGATGCTTATGTTTTGGAATTAGGCAAGTGTGCCTAGATGTTAAAGGCCAATGCACCTATTTTGTATATGTCTCATGATTAATATAAAATACATCGTTGCGTGCATACTAACCACGATAAAAGATATGGGGGACTGAACTCCACCAGTTAGGGAAACGGAGGGCCAAAAGTTAAGGGAGATAGCTAAGCTGGAGAGCTTAAGCCAAAAAGAAATATTATATTAATATTTCTTAAAACATAAAGTATGGATAATTATTTTATCCTAAGTTCTAAAGTTGGGGACAAGTGGACCAAAGTAGCTTCCAACATGACAAGTGTCAAGTTGGGGACATGCATACATATCGTGGGGACTTAGCTCATTTTCACACCTTCACCATCATTCTTATGATCATATCTCCCGTGATTCCTTCCATCATTCAGTCATCCAGTCAATGATTCCATGACCATTTCACTCACGCAGTCAGTTATCCTTCATACATTCATTTCACTGTATCAGAGCCTGTTTCCATAACCATTTTCTATTGGTGTACCTGGTTAGCTTGAGAGATGGATTGAAGAAGCAGATTGTTAGGCCCATGGGAGATTGAAGAGGCGGGTTTTCAATCCCATGAGCAATTCTCTGAGCGAGAGAATTGCTGGGAATTGATTTCCTGAAGGTGCTAAACTGCAGCTATAGTGCTCCGAGACTTCATGTCCGGCCTATTGCTGAAGCCCTGGAAGGGAAGTGAGGTAGCCAAAGGAATGTTGAGCAGAGAAGGGGCACACTTCCTTGGGTGGGATAGGAATGTGGGGAATGAGAGGTTGTAGGTTGTTAGTTGAGTGAGCACCTGAGATAGAGTCTTTCCTGTTGTCTATGAGCCTTTAGCCTAGTTAGGAATCCTTTACCCAGGTGGAGTTTAGTCCCAGCTCGGTGGTGACTCACCGTTGAGAGTGATGAATAGTGTAGTCTAAGGCTGGGAGGTTCATGGGAAGTCTGCACGTAATTGGTGACAATATTTCCAAGATAAGTACCAATCGTGTGATAAATTTACATGTTGCATTGTTATTTACGTGCTTATGTTACAGTTTATCATATGTGTGATTATAACTTTCTGTATGTTTATGGGTATTTCCCTGTATATGCTACATGTTTGTGTTTACTGTTATTTCAGTATGAAATTGTATATTTATACAATGTAATTGTTTGTTTACGTTTATATGTAAAGATTTTTCAAGAGTGTTGTAAGTATATGTTATAATTGCATGTAGTTTGAAGAGAAAAATTTATGTCGCGTAGCTCAGTTGAATACTGGGTATGTTATAGTATGTTCCGCAGTGAGAGAATGAAAGTGTTCCCTCGTGTAGCGTGGCCCAACCATGGGTGGTCGGGGATGTTACAATTGCCTTCTTCTTTCGCCCTTTTCCTTTTAGCCCCCATATGTCCAATGTTGGGACCGTGTTCTTCCTTACTTCGTCCTTCGGGACTTCAGGCCTTTTCAACCTTTCAAATATCTTGAATCATATTTCATCGAAACAGATTGGTTGGTCAATATTCAATCCTCTGTTTTGATGTACGATCTAGAATTATCAGAGGCCTTTCAAGTAAATCATTGGTCAGGACTTGATCAACAATTGAATGGACGATTCTTGTTCATTTTGGAACTTTGGGCATTTGTTGGTGGTGAAACTCCCGAAGTGAAATCTCCCACAGTGACGTAACTTGCTGGCATCGCTTATTGATGTAGAGCTGACTGAGTGGTTGCCACATGTCACTTATATTCATGGCTTATGTATTCCTAAAGTACCTATGAGACCTTAACACTTGTCATCATCTAATTATGCCACATGTCATTGCTGACATAGATTTCTTCATGTGGAACATGTTCTTCTCCTTGATCTAACACTCAAGATACTTCCCTAAGTGTTCCTCTGATCGAAAAACTCATGTCCATTTCGGGACTTCGGGTAATTCGATTTCTCCACTTCACAATTCTCCCGAAGTGAAATTCCTCGAAGTGTAAACCTCAAGTAACTTGACTTCATCCAATGGTCATTCTTTACCCCAAAAAGGCTTAACACGATCCAACGGCTGTCGGGAATTCGGTTATTCAGGATCTCAGGCCTTTGGCCTTGCTTATCCTATCCTTCTACTTTCCTCGATCTGATGGTTAGGATGTATCCCGAATTGTTTCCTCAGATCAGACGACTTGCATCTATTTCAGGAAATTTGTGGCTTACTGTGTCCTTCCACTAAACATGATCTAACAGTCATGATATCTCCTGAAATGTTCTTTAGATCGGACAATCCTCATTTACTTCAGGACTTCGGCCTTCAGGTGATATTACTTGTTCTCAACCCTTTTCTCCCGAAGTGGTCAACATCAAAGTTTGACCACTATTCTAATCAAACGATCATCATGTATTGTCCAGATCCGATGGTTCTCATTTACTTCGGCACTTCTGGACTTCAAGGCTCCGGTCTTCGTCTTTGATTATCCTATCCTTCCACTTAACTTGATCCAAGGGTCAATGTGAATTACGGAACCATAACTTGCGTGTGGTTTAGTTCGTCACCCAAACTCCACAATTGAAGTTGTGTGATTGTTGGTGGATCAACCACAATTGTCGATCTTTGAATTGATGAGATCTGACAATCTAGACTAATTATGGGATTGGAAATAATGTGTATTTTAATTCTCCCTTCGCGCTCTGCAATTTGAAGTTGTGCGATTGTTGGTGGATCAACCACAATCGTCGAACTTTGAATCGATGAGATCTGACGGTCTAGACTAATTGTGGGATTGGAAATAACACGTTGTTTAATTCTCCCTTAACGCTCTACAATCAATCCCTTCCCTTGATTTGGCGCTTGTGTATCCAACGATCACAACTTGATATGATCGTGTTTCTGCAATGCACTTTCCCTTATGTGTGTCATCTCTTTTGATCTTCATTCGCTAACCCTCCTAAGATTTAGAGTGAATTCCTCTGCACCTTGCATTATGTCTTATGCACAACTACTCCTTAAAAATGTCATAATGAATAGGATTATTTGCAAGCTACCTCTCCTGAGCTTCAATCTCTACATAATTTCATATTGTTTGACATTAATGATAACACATCAATGATACCTGCATATATTTATTTGACATGAACTTTGCATACTGTTATATTGTTTTACATCAATGACAACACATTAATGACACTGTGTCCAACACGTCATTCTTACTCTGGGGCGTCATCCCTACATGATACTAGAGGTAGTTCCAACTATTATCCTGAAAAATAAGTGTTGCAAAGTAATCTCTCATACCGCAAAGCTTAGCCTCTTCACAATAAAGTCAGAAGAAAAGGATATTGCAATCACTACAGCCTCACCCTAAGACACTTCTATCCAGCAAAAGAAGATCAACAAGATTGTAAAAGAGCAACAAGATATTCCTACTGCACCTATGGGGGTTCCTCCACACTACCCAGTCAAACCAAGTTATGAAAAATCCCTTCATGTTATTCATGTTTCATCTTCATTGACATAGTCCTCCCACACTCAATAAGATCATACAGCTAGATTGGTTAAATGGATCCTGTAAATGTGTTGAACCTGCATAGAAAAGAGCTAGCTATCAAATGACATACACAGTTTGCAAAGAAAATATGAGAAAAGAGAAATAAGAGAGAAAGAATGGAAGAATTATATTAACCAAATGAATGAATGATAATTTACACATGATATACTATTTATAACTCAACTAATGTGCACTCGATGAGAATCCAATGTTCCATAGTGGTGGTTCAGAGTGATCTGGACATGCAACTGCAGTTACGGGAGTGAACTTCCACCTATTATGAGTTAACTAGTCTCTCAGTATTCAGTTGACTGATTGAAACATAGTGAAGTGAGGAGGAGATCATGGAATCATGAGTAATGTGCTAGTCTAGTGATGATCCCAATGTTGCATGGTGATGAAACCAATGTGGCATCTAGACTCCACTCAACTGATAAAACTGAAGTGTGAACTAAAGAGAATATTCTCCTAGAATGTAGGAAAATGAATATTCTCCGTAAACTATAGGATACTAAATAATGAATAATAAACATAAGGAAAACCTTAGTAAAAATAAATCCTAGGTTTGTGTGAAGCATCTCCAACACCACCCCTGAACATAACTATGGTGAAAATAAATAATCGGTCTCGACAATGAGGCCATGTTAGGTACCCAAATACAATCAATACACTAAAATAAACGAGGAAAGAGGGAAAAACTCATTGGAAACTCCCCCCCCTCAAAATACAATGAAGTAAAAAGAAGAACTGAAAGTTGCTAGGAAACTATGTCCTTCTATTAAGCCCCAATATTGGCTCATTACCCCTTAATTGGGGCATATTATATTAGTAATTTTATTTTATTTATGTCGGCTTTAGGCCATTAGTTGTAATTATACCTCCTAGTCTCCTATATATACCAATGAGACATTTTCATTTTGAATCATCTTGTACTTGAACATTTAAGTGGGGTAAATGGAGGTTGCCCCCTTAAAGAGGCTTATTATCTAAAATTATATCTTTTTCAAGGCTTTGAGTACTTTTTTTGGGGTTTTTCTATGCTATATTGATATTTGGTTCTTAACATATGGTATCAGAGCTCAAGGTCTTCGAGTTTTGCTGCTACATCTGAGACAGCTTGGAATTTTTGCTATAACGTTTTTTCTACAACATTTCAGAAGGAACGGCTTGGAGGCTATTTATTAGATGGATCAAGGTATGTTGGGTTCAAAATTCATCTCTTGAGGCCTTATACTTTCGGAGATACATCCTAAAAAAGATAGGATTCTGGAATCATCCTAAACTGAGTCATTGCGGAATTTTTGCTATAAATTTTTTTTTGTAATGTTTCAGACCCTAAAATCTGGAGGCTATTCACAGAAATTAGTAAGTTATCTATGGTAAAAATTTCATCTTCTGGGTCATCTTAAATTTGTATATACACCATGTGTAAGATAGGGTATCTGACTAGTCCTATTGACTAGTCTCAAGAAGGTGTTCCAAGTAAAACAATCATAACTTCTTCCTAGAGTATCCAAATTGAGTGGGATTGGTTGCATTGGATCGTGGACAGTCTGTATTATTTCTGGTGTGAGTTTCATAATTTATGTCAATTATTTTGTGCAGGGCACGCTATACAAGTGATATCTCCTAGAAAGGCCAAAAATCGACAAGTTGTGGGGAAGTTACCGTAAATTCCACTTGGCACATCCAATTCTGATCATACCTATGGCATTGCAGAGAAGAAATATCATAGAACTACATAAAAGAAAGTGTCATAACCAGAAGGGATGAAACTTGGGAGATACAATAGAAGAAAGATTGTCTGGCAGAACCACCTCAAAATCAAGGTTCAAAAGTGATACTTGGCCAACATGCCACCCAAAAAGAGAACTTCTACACCAAATAAGCCTCCAGACAATCCTACTTGGACTCTTGATGAATGTGAAGAAATGTGTAGGGACATAAATGATTTACAAAAGAAGATAGTAACAAAATATGAACTACAAGAGATGATGGAGGGTTTAAAAGGGGAGATCATGGAAGTATTGAAAAAATTCGTAACAGAGAAGACACCTAAAAGTGAAAATGCATCCCATGAAATTCATGATGAGGACACAAGGAAGGTGAATCAAGAATGG
>ML790901.1:0-33027 GCA_009831015.1 Picea engelmannii | reverse complement strand
AAAAAAAAAATGGGTAACCAAGATATTGGGTTATGATTTTGAAATTATCTATAAAAAGGGGAAGCAAAATGTTGTGGCAGATGCACTCTCAAGAAAGGATGAAGATGTTGAGGCCTTTCTCTGTGTTATCTCGATCATCCAACCCGATTGGATAATAGAAGCAAGGGATGAATGGAAAAATGATGAAAAAGTGTGGACTCTCATTCAAAGGTTGCAGCAGGATTCCAGTGCATCAGATACATTTGCATGGAAAAATGATTCACTATGGTACAAAGACCACTTATATTTATGTAAGAACTCCCAACTCAAACAAAAGGTACTCTTGGAATTGCACACCTCTCCAGTAGGAGGGCACTCGGGATTTTTGAAAACCTACCATAGAATCAAGAAGGATTTTTTTTGGGATGGCCTTAAGAATGATGTTCAAAGGTTTGTGGAAGAATGTTTGGTTTGCCAACAAAATAAGGTGGAAACAATTAAGACCCCAGGTTTTTTACAACCATTATCCATCCCAAGTCAGCGCTGGGAGGAGGTTTCCATGGAATTCATCATAGGGTTACCAAAGTCTGAAGGAAAGAGTGTCATCATGGTGATTGTTGATAGACTGACCAAGTAAGCACACTTTTGTGCACTCTCTCATCCCTTCAAAGCTAGTACAGTTTCCACCGCATTCATGGAGACAGTTCAAAAGCTACATGGCAGCCCAAAGATTATTGTAAGTGACAGAGATCCCATCTTCACTGGACATTTTTGGACTGGATTATTTTCATGTTTGGGTACTCAATTGGACCATATCTCATCCTATCATCCTCAATCTGATGGACAAACCGATATAGTTAACAAATGTCTGGAAGGCTACCTTCGTTTCTTTGTCCATGATAAACAAACGCAATGGTTCAAATGGATACCCTTGGCAGAATGGTGGTATAACACTTCCTTTCATACTGCAACAAAAATGACACCATTTATGGCACTTTATGGATACCACCATCCTTCCATCACTTCTTCTCTAAAAGAAAAATCTAAGGTTCAAGCAGTGGAATATCACATTAAGAATCAACAACAAGTTCTCCAAATCTTAAAGGACAACCTAAGCATGGCACAGAATCGCATGAAACAACAAGCAGATCAACATTGTAGTGAAAGAATTTTTGAAGTAGGGGATTGGGTGTTTTTAAGACTACAAGCATACAAACAGATGTCCCTCAAGCAAGCCAAGAAGGATAATAAATTATCACCGAAGTACTATGGCCCTTATAAGGTGTTGCAAAAGATTGGTACTATGGCATACAAATTGGAGTTGCCTGCATCTTCATGAGAACACCCAGTTTTCCATGTTTCATGCTTAAAGAAGGTTATAGGCGAAAAGATCTCAGTTCAAACTATATTGCCAGAACTTGACGAGGAAGGAAAAATCATATTGGAGCCTAAAGCCATCACTGACACAATAATTCGCCAGCTGAGGAATAGATCCATTTCAGAGTATCTCATTAAATGGAGGAAACTACCGGCTAAATATTCCACTTGGTGTTATCAGACTAATCGGTAGGTGCGGACACTAACAGATCTCCCTAGATCCACCTGGATCTAGAACAAAACAGGACAGGACATGATTCTTTCCCTAAGTTATGACCATTGAATTAGCTAGTAGGGAGGAACAAGTGACATACCTTTGTATCGCTTCCTGGGGTCTCTGTTGCTCCCACTTCGCTCTGGCGCTCTCGTGAGGTCAAGACCAAGACAACACAAACCAGCCAAAGTGAATATAGAAAAATATATTCAATCGTCAACTTATGTGTATGATCAAGGAATTACACAATAAAGTAAAAATGACTTTATGGGAAAAGGACATGCCACTATATCATATTAATCGAAAGTAGAAGATACAACCTGATCGCCTTGATGTCGCAAGCTTCCTTTCGGTGGCTCTTGGTTCCAACACACACACACTTGCTCGATCCTTTTATGAAGAAGATCCAATTCCTCTTGATAGACTTGCTAGAGTCTTCAAGCTCCTGTTCAAGCTACGCTCTTCACACAATTCTTTCACCAATTCTCCAATGAATCTTGCTTAACCTTTTCCATGAGAAATCCATCAATATATAGGAGAGGGTGAGATGGTTACTTGGATAAGAATGATCCCACAATATCAGGGAAACCAGTAAAAGCATAACCATTCGAATGCCAATCCATTCTCTAGAAGATTCCCTTCTAGAACCATCGAGACTTCATATTTTTCTAAGCTTGAGAACAAGTTTGCACCCTAGCTATGTAGCATAGTGCAAGAAGTTCTCACCCTAGCTGAAGGTAGCCTACGAGAATGGGTCATTCTTGCACCCTAGGATATAAGAAACCTACGAACTCTCTTCAAAAATATGTTTTCTGGGAAGAGATGAATGTCACTTTTCTCAGGAGAAAGTTCTTATTAGGAGCCTGAGTACACCATCATCAATACACCATCAAGATGACCAAAATCATGGGTAACAAAATGCCCCCCAAAGTATGAGGCCGGAATTAGTGATAGCCGAAATACTTTGTAAACTGCGTGTGTGTGTCAGAAACCAGGAGCGCACCTAATCGGAAACTTGCGAACAACCAAGCATCTACAGAATATCATACTAGTTCTGAGGTAGGCATTCCCATACTCATATCACAGACGGATGACATTATAGACATAGGTCATGGCCACCAATCATACACTATGGATCCATGCTGTCAAAATATAGCATAGCCACCAGGAATACACTGTGGATCTATGCAAGAAAAATCAAACTGAGAAAACATAGCCACGAGACATACAAAGTGGATCTATGTGTCGCAAATTATACATATCCCATCGCAATCTGGACAAAGAGATGAGATCCAGGGTCTTTAATCATCGCCCGAAAGTACGAATCTAACCATGTGATTACATGTGTTGAAGTCAAACATGGTAGAAGCCACTTGATTACCGGTCAATGATGAAACCGTTAACAAGTGCGAGGGAAATCACCATTAATGTCAATGACTCCCAAGGTACACTAGTGCAATCCACCGAATGTGAATGAATGAGTTGAGGTCGAACATCCGATAGAATCTTTCGATCAGGGGTCAATGATGTAAACCCACTGTCAAAAGCGAGGAAACCTTCCATTGAGGCATGCAGGTTCCAAGGTACCTAAGAATTTCTAAGTCTTGTTTCCGGATAATGAGTTGAAGTCGACGAAACAAAACTCGTCACAGGAGGGCTTTGATGTATCCCCCATCAATGACATGAAATGAGTAACAGATTTTGAAGGTGAAACAAAGTATGATGTAAGTTGGACTGGACACAGGGAAGGCTGACACGAAGAGAATGGACAACTGCAGATGGCCGACTCAATAGAGGTTTCAAATAAACTTCTCTTGAACATATGAATGACATGACCAATGATTTGCAAGCATTGACTCAGAGATGAAGTAGGGTATGACCTTGTAGCAAATCAAATGAGAGACAAACGGATTTCCCAAACCGGCTTCAAATAATGAATAGGGGGGTGTGATGTTCAAGAGCGACACTTACTGCTAATTAATATAAATACGAGAACACATCCCTTTCCTAAATTTTCCCCCACCATTTCTGGCGAGTACCTCTTTATTTTTACGCAAGCTTGAGGAGGATAGCATATGCTTGTTGATATAAGCTCATCCTTCGGATAAGTCCTTCGGAGTATGTTTAACAAACCCTAGGAAGGAGCGGTTCGGTCCCATTATGGATCTGTCAATCTTTGAACGAATCCCAGAACACTCTCAAAGCCTTTAATGGCTCTGGTTTTAAGCCCTATAGTGTCCTTCCTTCATTGCCAATCACATTAGAAGACAAAACGGTCCAAGTCGAAGTGGAAGTCTTTGACGCTCCTCTTGATTACAATCTTCTGCTTGGCCGCAGCTGGATCGATTCTATGCGCGCAGTTGTGTCGACCATTTTCATATGGTATGTTTCCCACATCAAGGGAAGGTAGTCACCGTCGACCAATTAGCCTTCTTTAACTCCGATACCTGTACTGGCAAAGTACCGTTCATCGCTAAAACCCCACCGGGTTATGAGAACATCGGTGTAGGCCTTCTCAAAGATTCTTCGTTAATGGGTACTTTCCCCATTCCACCACCCAATGTTCCACGCTCGTCTGTTGCTTCAATCAACATGATCTCCACCTTGATTCATGAAATTCCTGCATCTCACGACCCATGGATAGTACCTGACCATGGAGATCATCTTCATTACGGCAACGAAATGTCGTTAACTTCGGTCGAATCCACCTATCAGGCCATTCAATCAGCAACCCCTTCTACCCCCTCTCTTGGTGCATTATCCCCAGATCTCTTCCATGTCATGTTTCCCACAGATGAGATAATCATGTCTGTCATGGAGGAAACCCCTTGGGATGATGGACATCATCGTTCCATCCTCTTCCTAGAGAAACATACCATTGAGAACTACCAACAGATCTCGACCCCGTCGACCATTGTCGTCATCTCAACCGTTCCCGAGTCCACACACAATGTGTTTTCCGAAGGGAACTTAAGCAATGTCTCACCCACTATTCCCCTCGACATATCCGTCAAACATGGAATCATCGAAAATGTCCATATCGAAGCTTCGTGTTCCCCTGACGAAATCGTCACCTACACGTCCCTTTTCAAAGATTTTCGTGACATCTTCGCTTGGAGCTACAAAGAAATGTTGGGTATCGACCCCGACATTGTGATACATGAGATCAAGACATACCCCGCGCTAAACCCGTCCAGCAATGCCTTCATCCAGTTCACCCACGTAAAGCGGCTGCTATCAAGCTTGAAGTCAAGAAACTTCTCAAAGCTGGCTTTATTTACTCGGTGGCCCTCACTGACTGGGTTTCCAATCTTGTCCCGATCAACAAGAAACAAGGCACAATCCGTGTATGCGTTGATTATAGGGATATCAACAAAGCTTGTCCCAAAGACAACTTTCCTACCCCCTTCATTGATCAGATTGTCGATGATTGCGTCGGCAGTGAAATCTTCTCTCTGATGGATGGCTTCTCCGGGTATAATCAAATCAACATTATTCCCGAGGATCAACATAAGACTGCTTTTATTTGTCCTTGGGGTACTTTTTCCTTTCGGAAATTCCCCTTTGGTCTCAAGAACGTTGGCGCAACTTTTCAACGCACTATGTCTTATGCCTTCCATGATATCAAGCACATCGTGCAACCATATCTGGATGATTTACCCGCTCACTCCATGTGCCGAGTCGATCATCCCACCCACCTCCGAGCCATTTTCGTTCGCTGTCGATTTTATCGTATACGCTTGAATCCTCACAAGTGTGTTTTCTGCGTGGAATCCGGTCGACTTCTAGGCTTTATTGTTTCGCGTCAAGGGATCAAGGTGGATCCTTTAAAGGTTGAGGCGATCCTTAATCTCCCTCCTCCTTCTACACTTCGCCAGTTACAAAGTTTGCAGGGGAAAGAAAACTTTCTTCATCGTTTTATCCCAAATTATGCCGAGATAACTCGTGGATTTACGCGGCTCCTCAAACAGGGGTCTGAGTTCGTATGGGATACCATCGCAAACAACGCTTTCGAAGCTTTGAAATTGTCCCTAACACGTGCTCCGCTTCTTTTTCCCCCCGATTACAGTCGCGATTATTTCCTTTACCTTGCAGCCTCGGATTACACCATTGGTATGGTTCTCATCCAAGAGGATGATGCTAATGACGAACATGTTATCTATTACTTGAGTCGAAGTCTAACTCCTACCGAAATCAAGTATTTACATGTTGAAAAACTGGCCTTGGAAGCCATCCAAGCCGTCCAACGCTTCCGGCACTATATCCTCTCATGCAAGACTACAGTGATTTCTAACTGCAACCCTATGCAACACATTCTCACACGTCAATTGCTAGGGGGAAAATACTCCAAATGGATTGTGATACTCCAGCAGTTTGACTTGGAATTCGAACGCGCCAAGTCCAAGAAGTCCTTGGTGTTTGTTGAGTTGATATGCGACTTTCCCTATTCTGAAACGGAAAATGTAGCAGCTGATTCATTACCCGATGAATCCCTTTTCCTCATCAGCTTTGATGATCTTTGGTATGGAGATATCATCATATATCTCCAAACCCAAACTTTCTGGCCAACTTTGTTTAGTACTAACCGACGTCGAATACGATACCAAGCCTGTCAATATATTATCCTCGGGGATACTCTTTATCGTTGGGGGATTGACTCTATTTTTCGACGCTTCCTAACATTCGACGAAGCCGAGAAAGCTCTGAATGACTGCCATTCTGGAGCCTGTGGTGGTCATATGTCTGGGTATGCTACTGCTCAGAAGATCTTACGAGCAGGGTATTTTTGGCCTTCTTTATTTAACGACTGCATCATTGTCGTTCAAAAATGCCATGCTTTCCATACCTATAATCATAAGATACAATCCCATCCCACTCCTCTTCACCCTATTGTCTCCGTTGGTCCCTTTGTAAAATGGGGCATCGATTTCATGACATGTCACCCCCACTCGGCCGAGGGGCATGGATACATTATTGTAGTCATAGATTACTTTACGAAATGGTCCGACGCGATGCCAACATTTGAAAACACTGGAAAGAACGTAGCATTATTCATTTTTAATCACATCATAGCTCGTTTTGGTGTCCCCCGGGCTATTGTCACTAATCACGGTAGCCACTTTCGAAACTTCATGATGTCCGAACTTACTGAAAAGCTGGGTCTTCCCCAGTGGATTCGCCAATTTTTTTATCAGACTAATCGGTAGGTGCAGACACTAACAGATCTCCCTAGATCCACCTGGATCTAGAACAAAACAGGACAGGACATGACTCTTTCCCTAAGTTATGACCATTGAATTAGCTAGTAGGGAGGAACAAGTGACATACCTTTGTATCGCTTCCTAGGGTCTCTGTTGCTCCCGCTTCGCTCCGGCGCTCTTGTGAGGTCAAGACCAAGACAACACAAACCAACCAAAGTGAAGATAGAAAAATGCATTCAATCGTCAACTTATGTGTATGATCAAGGAATTACACAATAAAGTAAAAATGAATTTATGGGAAAAGGACATGTCGTTGTATCATATTAATCGAAAGTAGAAGATACAACCTGATCACCTTGATGTCACAAGCTTCCTTTCGGTGGCTCTTGGTTCCAACACACACACACTTGCTCGATCCTTGTATGAAGAAAATCCAATTCCTCTTGATAGACTTGCTAGAGTCTTCAAGCTCTTGTTCAAGCTAGGTTCTTCACACAATTCTTTCATTAATTCTCCAATGAATCTTGCTTAACCTTTTCTATGAGAAATCCATCAATATATAGGAGAGGGTGAGATGGTTACTTGGATAAGAATGATCCCACAATATCAGGGAAACCATTAAAAGGATAACCATTCGAATGCCAACCCATTCTCTAGAAGATTCCCTTCTAGAACCATCGAGACTTCATCTTTTTCCAAGCTTGAGAACAAGTTCGCACCCTAGCTATGTAGCACAGTGCAAGAAGTTCGCACCCTAGCTAAAGGCAGCCTGCGAGAATGGGTCATTCTCGCACCCTAGGATATAAGCAACCTGCGAACTCTCTTCAAAAATATGTTTTCTGCGAAGAGATGAATGTCACTTTTCTCAGGAGAAAGTTCTTATTAGTAGCCTGAGTACACCATCATCAATACACCATCAAGATGGCCAAAATCATGGGTAACACTTGGGAAGATGAGTCTTTTATACAGAAGCATCCAGAGTTACTCAAGCATTGCAAACAACACTTGTCTCAAGGGGAGGGGCATGTTAAGCACTAATATTGGCTCATTACCCCTTAATTGGGGCATATTATATTAGTAATGTTATTTGATTTATGTCAGCTTTAGGCCATTAGTTGTAATTATACCTCCTAGTCCCCTATATATACCAAGGAGACATTTTCATTTTGAATCATATTGTACTTGAACATTTAAGTGGGGTAAAAGGAGATTTCCCCCTCGAAGAGGCTTATTATCTTAAATTATATCTTTTTCAAGGCGTTGAGTACTTTTTCTGAGGTTTTTCTATGCTATATTGATATTTGGTCCTTAACACCTTCACTCCAAGATGAATGCACAGAGAATGGAACTTTTGCTCAATGAAGGTCTTGGTGAAGATGTCTGTAGTGTTTTCTGTTGAAGGACAAAAATGCAAGTTGATAACCCCCTTATGTACGAAGTCCCAAATGTAGTGCATGTGGATCTCAATGTGATTTTTTCGCTGCCTCTGAACTGGATCTCTACAGAACTTCAGATTTCTCTGGTTGTCACATCATATGAAGATCGACCGATGAAACTAAATGCCCAACTTAGTGATAAAATATATTAGCCACATATCTTTAATGGTTATGTTAACTACCCATCTATACTCTGCCTCGGCTAAAGATAGATAAATAGCATCATGCTTCTTTATCGACCAACAGATAGGCCCGAAACCAGGACTAAGTGAGTAACCAGATGTGGACTTGCGATCAATGCTATCACCAGCCCAGTCAAAATCAATGAACCTGAAGAGGTCCAATGTAAAGTATGATTCATAGTGAATCCCAAAGGTGATGGTTCTCTGTAAATATCGAAGGATATGATTTGCATCCTTCCAATGTAGCTCATGCAAATCCTGCATGAACCTGGAGGTTGCTCCAACTATATACGAGAGGTCTAGTATGGAGTGTGTGAGATACAAAAAGGTCACCACTAGTTATCTGTACAGTGTTTTTTCAACCAGTGGAGTGTCCCCACCATCCTCAAGTATTACTCCTGATAGGAAAGGAGGTGGGGCATACTTGCAGTTTGTCATGTGAAATCTCTCAAGGATATATCATGCATACTTGGCTTGAGACAGTTTGATGCCTAATGAATCATGACTGATCTCGATTCCAAGGAAGAAATGTAGCAGACCCATGTCCATCATTAATAACTTGTCATCTAGAATCCTCTTGACTACAACAATCGTTGAAGCCGAGCAACTGGTGATCAGCAAATCATCAACATATAGAACTAGGAGTAGAAGTGAATCAGTCATCCTGAGCATGTAAACATTCAGGTCTGACTTACATTGTACAAATTTATGTGACAGTAGGTAGGAGTCCATATTGGCATATCATACCCTCGGGGCTTGCTTGAGGCCATAAAGAGACTTCTTCAATTGATAGAAAAAAGATGAATTCTGAACAAATCCCTGGGGATGCTCCATATAGATCTCCTCAAAGAGATCATCATGAAGAAATGCATTATCCACATCCATCTGATAGACTTCCCATCCCTTGGATTTTGAAATTGCAAGTACCAAACATATGGAATCCATCTTCACTACTAGAGAGAAGGTCTCATCATAGTCAATGTCATGCAATTGTTGAAATCCTTTGGCAGCTAGCCTAGCTTTGTATATGCTAACATGTCCATCAGTTTTTCTCTTGGTCCGATAGACTTGTCTGCACCTAACAAGTTATTTTCCTGAAGTAAGGGGAACCAAATCCCAAGTCTGGTTCTTGAGGAGGGAGTTGTACTCCTCTTGTATGGCGGATTCCCAAAAGGGATTTCCAACAGCCTCACCATAGGACTGTGGATCTGAAGACTGAACCAAGAAAAAATGCCTAGGTGGCATCAGTTCAGTGGTAGCGAGTGCAAGAGGAGGATCCTCAAAATTATGTCGATTCCTCCTAGTATTAGTTGGATCCCCAAGAAGACCTACTACATCATGAAGAGTAGTCTTGGCCCACTTGGGCCTCTGCTCTAGATTTGCATATGCATCTGCATGCACTGACTCTAGATCTGACTGTACTAACTCTGTATCTAGATCATATAAATACTGTGAATCAAAACTCTCATCTAAAGAAAAGTCAACATGTGCATTCTCACCATCTATGACAAGTGGAAGAACAAAAGTGTCTCCATGTGGCTTCTGAGGTACATGTGAGATACTTTCCTCGAATTGCACACTACGCTCAATGATGATCCAATATAAGGAGAGATCAATGAGTCTGTATCCCTTCACATCGTCAGGGTATCCAACAAAGATACACTTTGTTGGATCAAGTGCCTCCCTCTTCTCAGATGGAATCCTGGCCCATGCACAAAAACTGAATATACGAAAGTGGGTCACTTCCGATTTGAGACCGCTCCAAGCCTCGTAGGGGGTCTTATCCTTGATATATCTATGGGGAGATATTTTTTGGATGTAGGTTGCACAATTAAGTGATTCATCCCATAATCGCTGTGGAAGTGACTTTGCATGTAGCATGCAATATGTCATCTCTTTCAGAGATCTATTTTTCCACTCAGAAACTCCATTTTGTTTTGGAGTATAGGGAACTATGTGCTGCAACTGAATCCTGGACTCAAGACAAATATTATGTAACTCATGGTTAACATACCCCCCCCCCCATTATCTGTTAGGAGAGATTTTATCTTCTTTCGTGATTGTGTTTCAACAAGGGCTTTGAAATATTTGAGGCATTGAACGACCTCTGATTTTTTCCTGATAAATAAATTCCATGTAAAGAGTGAGAGATAATCAACAAAAATAAGAAATTACATTGATTTACTAATTGATGGATACGGAAAAGGGACCAATAGATCACTATGGATCAGATCTAAAGGAAAGGAAGCCTTCTGAGTCTTTCCTTTGTCGAATTTATCTTGAGGGTGTTTTCCAAGAACACATCCCTCACAAATTCATTTGGAGAAGTGGATGTCAGGTAGACCTTTAGCCATTCCCTTCTTGATATTTTTTTCATATATCTAAAATTTAAATTCCCAAACCTTTCGTGCCATATCATACTGCTTTTATTAGCATGGGTAAGTAGTAATGCAAAATCTGGTTCAATAAATTCAGAAAATGTATAGAGTCTGGATTGATGATTTACCTCACTAGTAGAAACCTTGGAATTATTTTGCATGTCATATATATCCACAGCATTAGGTGTGAATATTACCCTCTCTCTGGTGTCGGAGTTTTTCATCTGATACACAGAGAGAATATTGACAGAGAGTTTTGGAATGTGTAGCACATTCTTGAAGCTCTCATTTGTGAGTTCAATTCTTCCTTTTCTAGTGACCTAAACCTGAGAGTTTCCCCTAATCAGAATAGGAGGACCTTTGCATGCATCCAATGAAGATTATACTTCTTTTGTGTATGCCATTTGGTGTGATGTTATTGAATCTACAATCCAATAATAAGGAGAGGAGTTTGTGGCAATCAAAGCATGGCTAGAATTTCCTTTCCTCGAATTCTGATATTTTGGATTTTTCTTCTTGGCACCCTCGGGGATGTGATATCCAAGGTTTTTTTGTTGAAGTATTTGGGCCTTTTGATCTATCTGTTTCTATCTACATGCGGATTCTGGATGGAATCCTTTATGTCAGTGCATTTCTCACCTCTTCTTCCCTTTCCACCTTTGGATCTAGAGGCATCGTTGAAGGGTTTTGAGTACCTTCCTTATTTGTATTTTCATGTGCTTTCCTTTTGTCTTTGTATTTATATTTCTGATTTGGATAATTTCTACCATCTTGTAGAGAAAGTGCATGTGCCTTTGGGCCTTTGATTTTTCCCATGTTGATAAGCTTATTCTGCTCTTGTGTTAGAGATTCAATAAATACCTCAAGAGAGGGAATCTTCTATGTGGATCCATAGGTAAGCCTAATTGAATGAAATGTGGATACAAACACTTAGTATTCTAGACCAATTTTGGAGAGAATGGTAAGAACCATTTGTTTCTCCTCCTTAGATGTATCAACCCTGGAAGCCTTGAGTTGCGACAACAAATCCTTATATTTGGTAAATAAATATTGAAGATTGTCGAAGGTTTTTGGATCCAAAGTAAGCAATTCCACCACGAGCATGTGTCCCCTCATCTCATCCTGTTTTCAAAAAATCCCTTCCATGGTGGTCCAAGCTTCATTGGGGGTTTTACATAAGGATATGTGAAAGAGTTCAGGAGAAATGAGACTGCATATAGTTCCAAATGCTTCATCCATTCGATTCAGATACTTGGATTTTTCTATGGATGATGTGGGTTCGGTCTCTATGTCCATGCTTAACCTATATATTCCTCTTCCTTGAATATGCACTATCATATTATCCTTCCATGCAAAGAAATTGTACAGTGTAAGAATGGAATCTTTTGGAAATTCCATTTTTTCGTTGTCTTCAATCTTCAGTACCTGTAAAAATAATCTAGTGTGTCTTTTTCTTAGAAATATTTTTGCTCTGATACCATGTAAATGTGTTGAACCTGCATACAAAATATCTATCTAGCAAATGACATACACAGTTTGCAGAGAAAATATGAGAAAAGAGAAATAGGGGAGAAAGAATGGAAGAATTCTATTAACCAAATGAATGAATGATAATTTACACATGATATACTCTATATAACTCAACTAATGTGCACTAGAGTAGAATCCAATGTGCCATAGTGGTGGTCTAGAGTGATCTGGACACACACCAACAATTACAGGAGTGAACTGCCACCTAGTATTAGTTAACTAGTCTCTTAGTCTTCAATTAACTCATTGAAATAGAGTGAAGTGAGGAGGAGATCAGGGAATCATGAGTAATGCGCTAGTATGGTGATGATCCCAAGTACAATGAACATTATCTGGTGATGATCCCAATGCTCCATGGTGATGAAATCAATGTGGCATCTAGACTCCACTCAATTGATCAAACTGTAGTGTGAACAAAAGAGAATATTCTCCTATAATGTAGGAAAATGAATATTCTCCCTAAACTATAGGAGAATGAATAATGACTTATAAACATAGGGTAAACATTTGGAAAAATAAATCCTAGGTGTTTGTGAAGTATCTCAAATAGATCCAACCCCTCCAACAACAGGTTCATAACAACCATCAACAAATTAAGAAGGACAACTTCTTTAGCAAGGCAAGCAACTCACCAAGGTTCAGATTCAACAAAAGATTCCTCGGGGACTTGATGCAATGGATACCATTGCTTCCTAAGGTAGGAAGAATGATCCAGGTGGAAATGGGTGGCTACCCACCTATTCCACTGGTTCAAAATAGGGGTTTCCACCTTGGCAGTTTTTCTACAACATTTCGGGTCCTAAACTTTTGAGGTTGTTTTGATGCCATAAACAATGTTTTTTTGGCCTACCATAGTCACAATATGGTATTTAACTATATTTTGATGGAAAAATGTGTATTCCTCGGATATACCTTTCCAACAAGCTATCATGTACCCCAAATGGAGATCGTATGCAAACGTTACACCCTTGGGAAGTTGATGTACCAATTATCCCCATCAAGGCCCACAAAACTTTTAGCGTTTCATCTTCTGGAGTTAGGGTTTTGTATTTTATTTATGTTAAAAATTCCTCTAGAGCCTCATTATAAACATCATAATCTTCTTGCAAATGAGCGTAGCCATCACATCTTGTCTCAGAGATAAACTGTCACCATTCTAGCAGGTCATTCACTATGTAATTTTACAGTTTTTGTAAATTTCTCTCACTAATAAAAATTGTACATTATTGTATCTCTGTGTTGATTGAAATATATTTGTATTTTTCATTGTTATATCTCTTCCTTCATTTCATTCTCAAAATAATCTGGATCAATACTACACCTAGTGAAATAGCAGGAGTAGATCATACATTGAGAATACTTGAGTTTCAAGGAACAGGGTCAGAGGACCCTGAGAAGAACTTGTTCGTATGTGACACAATATGGACTGCGAAGAATGTCTAGGAAGAGGTGACGAAGATAGTGAAGTTTTCCACGGCATTCAGAGGTCATGCATTTCTACGGTATATGAATTTTCAGACAAGTACATCGATCAATCAGTCAAGAACATTGGCAGAGATCAAACAAGCATTGTTAAAGTAATTCAGAAAGATGAAATCTTAATCTTAATATATCACAGAACTAAAGGAAATTAAGAAAGTGTAGAATGAGATAGTGTGGGATTGTGGCCAGATATTTAAATATGTGATGGGTCGATTAACCTTTCAGATTCCTAATGAACAACATGGAGATTGGTTTATAACATGCCTATTGCTACACATTTGTTGTCCGTTAACACAAAAGAAGATCATGTCATAGCCAAAAGCGTTGAAAATTGTGATGAAATTGGGAGCATATCCTATAGGAAATAACACAAGTATGGAACAAATATAGTCATAGTTGGTTTCCCTGAGAATTCAATTATCATAGATAACGAAGGAAAAGGAAAAGCACAAACATGTTTGATGTATAACATGTAAAACAAAATGCCATAAGAACGAAGAGTGTCCATCCTTCACACAATATTTTTCCACAGGAGCACCAAACCCGTTGGAAGGAGGAGTCGGGTATTATGAAATATATAATACATGGGGGAATCATCCGACTACTTGTCGCTTATTGCAGAAATATCAGAGTACACCAAGAAATTTATTCTATAATTTTTGCAAATCGGTAGGACACGATGATAAATATTGTTGCCCATTCAACGTAATCAAAGAACGTACTTCAGATGTGTACATAATCTAGGAAGAAAATGTCACAGCAGAAGGGGGAATTCCACAATAAAACACTCCAAGAGTCTTTAATCAAGGTGGGCATGGAGGCTTCGATAGAGGTCGAGGATGTGGAGGATTTGGTTCAGGAGGCAGAGGACCGATAATTTGTTATAACTGCAATCAACCAGGACATTTAGCAAGAGATTTCCCAAATCCTTGCATGATGTCCACATATTGCAGAGCCTTGGATCTTGCGACAGAATAATTTCCTCAACTGATGGCAAAGTGGTAGGAGAGACAGAATCAAAACCAACATCAAACCCAACATCAGAATCAGAACCAGAACCTACAGATGATAGACGATGAAGAATGTGACGAACAACCAAGAGTAGTAGTTGTTACGCGTGGTGGAACGAGAACTAAACCAGATGCAACAGAGAAAGGAAAGGGAGTGGATCAATGGATAAGGAAATAATTTGAGCCCATGCCAACATTCAAACCAAGAAAACAAAAAGAAACCTATCAGCAAGCAAGGAAGGAGATACTATGACCAGATTGGGTAGTCTCAATGTCAAAGACACCACCAGTATACGATATGTCATTTGTTTATGATTGCACTATTCCAGAAAGGCTAGTTGAGAAGTTAAATACTTTATAAAAAGATGTTTATAATTTATGCAGGATGAGATAGCACTGAATTTGCTATGCAGGATGATTGATTAGTGTACACAAGATAGAGAAGTATCTACAATGCAGAAAGTGGTTACCAAGTCTTGCGCAAGAAGAGGACAAATAGAGAGTTCATATTAAGTGCACAGATAGGATAATATCACATGGATAATTTCATATTGGTCTTAGGATCATATGTCAATGTTCTTCCAAGACATATGTGGGAGATGATAGGGAAACTGAAGCTAGTTTGATCAACTTTTCAGTTGAGGTTGGCTAACCAGAATAAGATAACATCTATCGAGAGACTGGTAGGAGTACCTGTGAACATATATTGGGTGTAAAGTGTAGCTGACTTTGAATTCATCGATATTGTGGATAACATCCATCCATACCTAGCTTTTCTTGGAGTGGATTGGGCCTTCGAAAATTAGGTGATCATTAACCTGAACAAAAGAGAGATGATTTTTTAAGGAGGAGGCTTAAAGGTCATTTTTCCATTAGATCCTATGGATGAAAGAATATATATGGAGCCAGTGAGAAAGGAAATTGATAACTTATGTAATATGGTAGCGTGCATCGAGGACTACGTCAATCCCACTGCATATGGTACACTCAGTTGGAGAAGCATAAGATCTTGTGCATCGGAATCGAAGGAAGGACTTGAACACTGGTAGCACTGATTACATGAATTATCGACTAGAAGGTGTGCTCGCATTACTTTCTCATTATGCTGGATCATAATAGACGTACGAGATGTGCCAGAGTTTGAGGGATTAACTGGGGTAAGTTATTTTTTCAATGAATTTGAGTTGTAGATACCTGAACCACAAAGTTCATTAGAATTATATGTTGCATTGAGAGAAAGCCTGGTGAGATGGTGGGAAACCCAAAAGGAAGGGATAGAGGATTGGAAACATTGTAAAAAGTTGATGCAGATTAGGTTTGGAACATAAAACATTATGCACAAGTATACGGGGATGAGCGATATGAAGGATCATGTTTTGTGATGTATTACAACTTGGAGAAAAGTGTCGAAGCACAAGTTCATACATACGTTGGATAAAGTTCCTAGGAACTGGTATTTAGAACTAGAAGTACACAGAGGAACGATAGACTGGGAGGAGCTCATCCAAAAAATTTAAGGTAACATTTAGTTTTGAAGTTCACTGACCTTTAGTAGATGCATCTTTACAAGTAATTAGAGGTAAAAAATTTATGGAAAAAGGACAAGTAGAAATAGTACCTACATGTAGTGCGCACAGAGATTCTATGAAAGCTCATGAACTATTGGAATGTTATAACATTACCAAGGCATACCAAGGAGAAGAAGACCCAAGAAATGTATGGGTATTAGAGATTTAAGGGGAGCTTGTTGTAGTAGTTCCAACACTTGAATTTGACGCATATGCGAAGCTATTAAGAGTGTGAAAAATGAACTTTTCCATGGAGGAGAAACTGAAGTTTGCAAACATTGGTGATTATTGGAAGATTGCATACATATTGCGTGAATATCGGGATCTTTTTCCAAACACCTTTTTAGAGATGAAGGGAATATTTGGATAATTCAGTGAGATGAAGATCCCATTGAAACCATATGATAAGCCAGTAAGACAGATACCTTATGGATTAAATCCAAAGTACAAGGAAAAAGTGAAAGAGGGTCTTGACATGATGATAAAAGATGGTATAATTGAACCCATCGCAAAATCCCAATGAATAAGTCTAATGGTGGTTCAAGATAAGAAGAAAGGGAATATTAGAATTTGTGTAGACCTAAGGAAGTTGAATGATTCCTTCTTCCATGATCTGTTCTTGACTGTTGGATTACTGATAGGGGGGGTGAATTAGTAATGAGAAATGTATACCACTTATTAATCCTTTTAATGGCAATGCATATTCTTTTAACTTATTCAACAATGTTCATCATATCATCATCAATATATTATTGCATCATAAACATTAACATCCATCAGTGCATAATGAACAATAATAGACACATACACACAATATATAGTACACCAATGTTTTGCGTGGAAACCCAATGCATGAGAAAACCACTGAATTTTTTTCTTATATGTGAAATAATTACATTCAAGTAAGCACCAACTTCCAATTCTTTGGATCCAACCAAAAGGAGGTTCCAACCCCCTATTTTCTCATGCTCCAACCTGAGGGAAGCTCTAATTCCCCAATTCTCTAGCTCCAACTAGAAGGAGGCTCTAACCCCCTAATTCTCAAGCTCCAACCTGAAGGAAGCTCCAAATCCTTGGTTCTTCAACTCCAACTGGAAGGTGGATACAACCACCTTTTCTTGCCCCGTCCAACCACCCTGAAATATAAATGTCAAATGTGAACAACCTGTCACTTTCATTGAATCAATCGTTGCCACTGTCACTTTGTCACTGTCACAACTGTCACTGAAAAACCTATCACAACCTAAACTAATATTCTTTAAATCTTTCCTACAAATCTACGACCTGTCTATACTTCAACATGTGATTATCTACACCCTTATTAACTTCAACTCATGGATGCCTACGTCTATCCTCACTGCAACTCGCGAGTTACCATAAACTTACCCATTTTCACTATTATTGTCTTTGTTTATGTCAAACTATCATTGTAAACCTGATACTCAAAACTTATCATTGTAATCTCATCAACCTGATCAAATCTACTTACCAAAAAAACTCAACCATATGCATAATATCACCAATATGTGCATCAACCAAGATTACTCACAATCACTACCATCACTAAAATATACCAAGATCAAGATCTGATTCTAATAATATGCCAAGACATGTATGTCAACTATACCAAACTATGTCTCATAAACATCACCATGCCATTTTCCTCATGTATGAGCCAACTCATAAACTATATGTCTCATCCATGTACCTCAACTATATACCAAAACATACACCAAGATAACCTACAAGAGGCTTCTAGTAATACATCAAACCATGTGCCACAAACTCACTGTTATGTAGCCTCAATCATGTACCACTCATAATCCAATCATATACCAATACTACTAACAAATGCCTCTCACAATGCACCACAATATATGCCAATAAAACCAAGCTAAGTGCACCAACAACGTGCCTCAACAGATTTTCCTCACATCATAATCTACAATAGATAGTATACCTCCAAGAGGGAATATACCAAACCTCATCAATTCATGCCTCAAGCATGCTCCACAACACCACTAAGATACAATCTAAAAACATAACCATGAACATACCTTTATCTCTATAGTATCCTTGTTGTATCTAATCTCTAACAAACATACCTGCAGTCTCTCCTCGGATCCTGGGACCTAGAACAAGCATCTTCCTTCTTTCCCTTTCTGTAGATTTGTACTTTCCCTTTATACAACTCACGGGTATCCATGCTTTCACCCACTATGGCCCACATATTTTCATGCTTCTGTGTGCCTATGGCTCACAGATAACCTTTGAAATCTCGTTTCCTTCACTTCCTCTACAACTATGAAACGTTTGTTCCTTCAAACCTATGTTTTTTTCATATTTGTCAATATATACCTATAAACATCCTTTCACATAATAGATATTCAATAATTTTCAATATGTAGGTAGGTATTAATAGGAGTCCCTTTCTCTCTTATTTATACTTTTCTAAGTGCCTTCCTCTAGAAGTTTCCTTGTAACTGTTTCACCCCTTTCTCCATCTTCTAGGGCTAACCCACTTTCTTGTTACAACTAAGTTTCCTTAATTAATCAACACATAAATTATTTTCCATTAACTAACTTATTTTTTCAACCACTTTATTATTTAATTTATTTCTTGTTCAACCACTTTGACTATTCAATCTTTTATTACAACTACTTTACCCATAATTAATAAACTCACCACTTCTTGTTGCAACTAACAATTCCTTAATTAGTCAAATCATAACTTCTTTACCCTTAACTACTTTGTTGTTGCAACCACTTTATTTTTTAAATCATTTATCTTTGCAACCACTTTATTATTTAAATAATTTCTCTTTGCAAGCCACTTTGACTAGGAATCTTCTTAAAGGATCTCTAGAATCTTTCTAGAAAATTTGACTTCTAGTTTACCTTCTAGGGGATTCTAGATTACTCTAAAGGGTTCTCCAACTTCACAAAGCCATATCTCATTAACCATGAGGAACTATGTGGCGTACCACATATCACCGGAAACGGCATAATGTATAATACTCATACATGATAGCCTTACCAACATATTCACTTATCTTCATGCCTTTATACCTCAACCATGTGCTAGAAACCATGTACTAAAAAATGCCTCAAATATATCCCAACAAAGTGTGTCAATGATAAACAGAAAGTATATTAGCATTGTACCTATGTAGATATAATTTATGCAACATATATCATACAACTAATGATATCCCAAATCCATATCTCACTAACCATGAGGAAGTATGCATGGCGTACCACATATCACCAAAATGACATGATGTGTACTATCCATCCATGACATTCTTACATGCATATTCATTGATCTTCATGCATTTATACCTCAAAAAAACTTCGGGTCCCTTACCCATACCTTCATGCTACTGAAATCTACTACCGAACTTCAAGGGTTGACATCAATCTCTAAGGGTTGACATCAATATCCAACATCATTATCCAAAGGTTGATATCAATGAAAGCCAACTATCCAAACCAATTTTCCATCAACCTAAGCCAATTTTCCAACAATATCCCGCTTTGGAATTGATGGAAACACTTAGACATGGAAATACTCATGCTCATACTTCACCTATGATCATTTCTCCTCGTCAATGTTTCTATCTCTCCCCCTTTGACATCAATGGAAAAGGGTATCTTCCTTTGGGGTTGCGCTCATTGACTGAACTCTCCGTGTGGATGCTCCCCCTGTCTACATTTTCTTTTGGGTTGCTCCTCTTGTCTAAATTCCTTTGATCTTTCTATGTGTTTCTAAGCCTCTGATTACTCTCTCTCCCTGCATATGATTCATATCTCCCCTTTTGACAAAGGGCATCAATCTGATGAAATTTTGATGGCATGGCTTCCAATTCTCTCTTTATGATCATATTTATCATCTCTCCTCTTGGAATCATACCTTTGTTCTTATCTCTCTATCTAACAACTTTTCTGAGTAATATTTCTACCTATCTTCCTGCTTCTATTTCTCTCTCTTTGACTTCTGTGCAAGATGTCATGTAGAATAATTGTAGGGATTCATGTACCTTCTTCCTTTTGGATTTTTTGTCCATTGGTGCTTCTTTGTGTAATCAGATGACATATATAAAAAACATTCAAGAATAAGCATTCAAATATTCATGTATCATTATAATCCTTTATGAAAATATTCATTTATCTCTTAATCACTATATGAACCACTCTCTAAAAAAATCTATGAATCCATCTCTGAACCACCAATCTATGAATCCATGCTCTCATCCACTGTCATATATCTGTCCAAACCCACTACTCAACTTTCCACAATGTTGACCCATCTGTCCCGATACTATTCTAAAGTATTCTTGGCTGCAAATGATCATCAAATGTGTCCATTGATCTTCTTTATCTGCATACCAAACTCTTCATGCCTCGAACAACCTATGCCAAAAATATCTATGCCTGACTACAACCATAAACTTATGCATGTGTAACTGCCAACTGACACATGTGTGGTAATACTACTTTCTCAATCGATCAATTTGTCATTTTGTACTTCTGTTATCGGACCACTCTGAAGTTGTAACTATCAAACATCTACAACATCATACTCCAAAATCCTCGAAAGATAAATCTATGATCTGTAGAGCTGGTGTCTAGACTCCCCTTGTTCAACATACACTTTTACTTGGAGTCTCCAACCCTAATGGATTGGAAAAATACCCATTCTGATGCGAATTCATATTCCTCTTCAACTATGGATACATCATCTTTCTAAACTATGACTTCTTTCTTTCTTCCTATGGATTGATTTTGCACTATAAATCCTAAAAGAACAATTTCTTGGGCCCGTTCTTTATTCACGTGCTCTTCTTTTATTTCTTGTGCTAATGAAAATCATGTGATCTCTGGGACTTGTTTCTTCCTTACCTCCTATTTATTATGACCTTTCTCTATTGTGGATTTTGAAAATATGGTTCTTGAAACCTGTTTTTCCTTTTCTTTCTTTCCTTGTCTTTCTCGTACTATGGAAAGTCCTGTAATTTATAAAATATGGTATTTATTCACTTTCTCTTCTTCTTGTTCTTTTCTTTTCCAAATTTGTGTATATTTGATATATGTTTCTTTCTTCATGGATGGCATTTTCATGCTTCTAAAATTCCGAACTATATGACCATATTTGTGGCATTTGTAAAATTCAATATTATGTGGGGGCACATAAGTATTTCTTGCTTGAACATTTCTTTCATAAGCACTGGAATCTGTATCCTAATGTCCAAAGTTAGTACAATAAAAAAAATGACCATAAAAGAAATTTACATACTTGGGATTGAATGATCTTCTTTGTGGTGTAGTCCTTCTGAATTCCATCCTTAGTTGATCATGATCATGATTAAGGCTTCTTTGTGGCTTGAATGTGGAGGATCTTATTTTGTAGTCTTCTTCTCAAGTCTTTTGCACTTTTGGAATGTTATTCTTAAAGGGATTTCATTCTTCCTTCTTCATTGAACCTTTAATGACTTATGCACAAGTCTTTGGCTTCTCTTCATTCTTCCTTTTTGGAAACCTAGAGGGATTCTCTTCAACTGATGATGGGCATGTTTCTTTCTCTTCAACATTCGTGCTGAGCTTGACAACTTTTTATCTTAACATGATAACTTATTCTTCAAGCTTATCCACCTCTTCTTCATTCTTCATTATCTAAGACTTCATGACTTTTTCTATTCTCTTTACTTCTTTAAGTTGGATCTTCAATGTAATTATTTATTCTTCAAGTTTTCTCTCTTCTTGACCAAACTCTGCCTCAAGTTGGTTTAAATTGTTAATTCTTTCCTTGAGATGATATGTCAATATATTCTCTCTCTTTTTAGCTTCTTTCTTATGTGATGCTAAGTTGGCTTCCAGAAACTGCTTTCAATCTTCGATATTTTCTTCGATCTTTCTGGATTCTTCTAGTTGAGCTCTTAAGTTCTCGATAATTTGTTGGGCTTCTTCGAAACTTCGAACACTTTCCTTTTTCTTCATCAATTCTATCTTGGGTGACTTATTTTATTCTATTGCTTTCTTTAGTTCATATAAAGCACTAATCAGGTCTTCCTTTTCAATCTCAGTATTGTCTTCTATTTCATCATTTTCAATATTCAAGTAGGGGAATTCAATTTCAATATGTCCTCTCTCTTCACAATTAAAGCAAAAGAACTCACCTATGTTGGATTCTATCACTTCGCACTCTTCTTCTTCTTAATCCATTTGACATGATGGGAATATTTCTTCTTGTTTTGTACCTATATCTTCTTTAGAAAACTATAACTCTGTGATGGGAGAAAAATATATGTCATGTAGCTTATCCCAAAGTTCTTTAGCTAATGAACACTTTCCAACCTTTTCTCTTATCGGATCAAGTAATCCTTCCCAGATGAAATTCATTATTATTTTGTTATTCTTCTTCAATTGCTTATTAGTTGTAGTCTTTGCGTTCTTGGTAGCATTATATCCTGTGACAATTGAATACAAAATATCATATCCCTATGCATTTAAAAAGGTCCTCGTCCTTATGCTCCACATCTCATACTCTAGACCATTCTAACCATTAAATAGTGGTACTCCATTCTTATTATATTCCATGATCTCCTTCCAGTGGTTAAAACGTATCTTGAAGGAACATTATTTGATACTAATTGTTGGATTACTAAGAGGGGGGGCGAATGAGTAATGAGAAATTTATACCACTTATTAATCATTTTAACCACATTGTATATTATTTTAACTTATTCAACAATGTTCATCAATTCATCATCAATATATTATTGCATAATAAAAATTAACATCCACGAGTGCATAATAAACAATAATAGACACATCCACACAATACACAGTACACCATTATTTTACGTGGAAACCCAATGCAGGATAAAACCACTGAATTATTTTCCTATATGTGAAAGAATTACATTCAGGGAAGCACCAACTTCCAATTCTTTGGCTCCAACCCCCTAATTCTCAGGATCCAACCTAAAGGAAGCTCCAAATCCTTGTTTCTTTGGATCCAACTGGAAGGTGGCTACAACCACCTTTCCTTTCTCGGTCCAACCACCCTGAAATATAAGTTCCAAATGTGAACATCTCATCATTGTCACTGAATCAATCATTGCCATTGTCACTCTGTCACTATCACAACTGTCACTGAAAAACCTGTCACAACCTAAACCAATATTCTTCAAATAATTCCTATATATATGTGACTTGTCTATACTGAAACACGTATGTATCCACACCCTTATTAATTAGAACTTGCAGATGTCCGCATCTTTCCTCACTGCAACTCGTGGGTTACCATAAACTTACCCAATTTCACTGTTATTGTCTCTGTTTCTATAAAATTGTCACTGTAAACCTAATACTCAAAACCTTTCATTGTAATCTCATCAACCTAATCATATCTACTTACCAAAACCACTCAACCATATGCACAATATCACCAATATGTGCATCAACCAAGACTACTCACAAACACTACCATCACTAAAATATACGAAGATGAAGATGTGCTTCTAATGGTATGCCAAGACATGTATGTCAAATATACCAAACTCTGTCTCATAAGAATCACCATGCCATGTTCCTCATGTATGATCCAACGCATCAACTATATGTTGCATCCATGTACCTAAACTATATACCAAAATATACACCAAGATAACCTACAAGAGGCCTCTAGTAATACATCAAACCATGTGCCACAAACTCATTATTATGTAGCCTCAAGCATGTACCACTCATAATCTAATCATATACCAAGACTACTGACAAATTCCTCTCACAATGAACCACAAGTTATGTCAATAAAACCAAGCTAAGTGCACCAAATGTGCCTCAACATATCCGCATCAAATCATACTATACAACAGATAGTATACATCGAAGAGGGCATATACCAAACCTCATCAATTCATGCCTCAAGCATTCTCCACAACACCACTAAGATACAATCTCAAAACATAAACATGATCATACCTTTATCTATGTAGTATCCTTGTTGTATCTAATCTCTGACAAACATACTTACAGTCTCTCCTCAAATCCTGGGACCTGGAACAAGCATCTTCCTTCTTTCCCTTTATGTAGATTTGTGCTTTCCCTTTATACAACTCGTGGGTATCCTTGTTTTCTTCCACTATTTCCTGCAGATGTACACACTTCTATGTGCCCGTGGCTCACATATAACCTCTGAAATCATATTTCCTTCACTTCCTCTGCAGCTATGAAACTTTTGTTCCTTCAGACCTTCGTTACCTCAGACCTACGCTTTCTCAAATTTGTTCACAAAATAGATATTCAATAATTTTCAATAGGTAGGTAGTTGCTAATAGGAGTCCCTTACTCTCTTATTTATACTTTGCCAAGTGCCTTCCTCTAAAAGTTTCCTTGTAATTGCTTCACCCCTTTCTCCATCTTCTATGGATAACCCACTTTCTTGTTGAAACTAACTTTCCTTAATTATTCACTACATAACTTCTTTTCCCTTAACTAAATTCTTGTTGCAACCACTTTATTAATTTATTTATTTCTTATTCAACCACTTTGACTATTCAACCTTTTATTACAACTACTTTACCCATAATTAATAAAATCACCACTTCTTGTTGCAACTAACAATTCCTTAATTAGTCAAATCATAACTTCTTTACCCATAAATACATTCTTGTTGCAACCACTTTATTATTTAAATAATTTATCTATACAACCACTTTGACCACTTCATTATTTACATAATTTCTCTTTGCAGCCACTTTGACTAGGAATATTCTTAAAGGATCTATAGACTCTTTCTAGAAAATTTGATTTATTGTTGACCTTCTAGGGGATTCTATATTACTCTAAAGGGTTCTCCAACTTCACAAAGCCATATCTCACTAACCATGAGGAACTATGTGACATACCAAATATCACTGCAAACGACATGACCCGTACTATCCATCCATGATAGTGTTACCTGCATATTCACTGATCTTCATGCCTTTATACCTCAACCATGTATTATTAAATGCCTCAAATATATCCCAACAAAGTGTGCCAATGATAAGAAGAAAGTATACCATCAATGTACCTATGTAGATCTACTTTATGTGGCATATATCATACAACTAGTGATATCCAAAAGCCATATCTCACTAACCATGAGGAACTATGTGACTTACCACATATCACCAGAAACGGCATGACATGTACTATCCATCCATTATAGTATTACCTGCATATTAATTGATCTTCATGAATTTATACCTCAAAGAAACTTAGGTCCGTTACCCATACCTTTGTGCTACCGAAATCTGCTACCAGACTTCAAGGGTTGACATCAATCTCTAAGGGTTGATATCAATCTCCAACATCACTATCCAAAGGTTGACATCAATGAAAACCATCAATCCAAACCAACTTTCCATCAACCTAAGACAATTGCCCAACACCGACCCCCTTTACAGACGAAGTATTGGAAAATGTAGGATGGAAGGAAGACTACTTGTTCACCGATGGATTTTCAAGATACCATAAATAAATATTGCACTGGAGGACATACATAAGAAGACATTTGCGACGAAATGGGGAAGCTACTAGTACACAGTGATGTCGTTTTGGTTAAAGAATGCACTTACTGTATTTTCTAGAGTAGTTGTCGTAGCCTTTAAGGAGATTATTCATCAGTTTCTTGAATTTTACCTAGATGATTGGACTATCTTTAGCCTATTGAAAGATCACATAGAAACTCTAAGGTTGATGCTTGATAGATGTAGACAGTATCATATTTCATTAAATTTGAAGAAATGTACTTTCTGAACACTATTTGGGATACTACTAGGTCATGTGGTATGCAAGCAAGGTTTGTTAGTTGATCCAGATAGGATAGCAGTAATTTTTAATTTTCCACCACTTGAATCAATGAGATAGTTAAGAACAATGTTGGGTCATACACGTTACTATCGGAAATTTATCAAAGGTTATGCACATATTACAACCCTAATAGAGAAGTTATTGAAGAAAATATCTAGATTTATGAGAGAAACGAAATGAAATATAGATTTATAACATTAACACATATATACAGAGAATAATAATAGAGATATAGTGAAACTTAACTTCTATTCAATAAAGAAATTTGTTGAAACTGTAAAATGCAAAATGAAACAATCTTGCTCAAATGGTGGTAGCTAATCTCTGAGAAGAGATGTGGCGGCTACGTGCACTCATCCGAGTACATTACATTGATGCCTCCATGTATTTTTATCATCAATAAGAGATCAGAAAACTCTAGACATCCAAAACCCTAACCCTAGGAGATGAAGCGCCAAAAGTCATGTGGGCCTCGATGGGGTAAGTTGGTACATCAACTTCTTGGGGTCATAACTTTTGCATACGATCTTCGTTTTAGGTGCATGATGTCTTGTTGGAAAGGTCTATCCGAGGAGTATAAAATTTTCTATCACACTCTAACTCTATTTCCAATGTGACTATGGTGAGCCCAAAAAACGTTGTTTCGGGCCTCAAAAAAACCCTAGAATTTTAGGACCCAAAAATCTAGAAAAAATTACCAAGATAAAAACTATATGTGAGCCAATTGGAAGAGGTGGGTGGCCACCAATATCCACCTATATCAATACTCTCCCATTATGAAGAAATGGTCTCCATTGCATTTATTTCCCCCATCATATGAGGAAATTTCTATTGAATTTGGCCATGGGTGAGCTACTTTCCTTGGTGCAGGAGTTGCCCTGCTTTGACAACATGATAAAGTTAAAGCTTATGTTGACAAGTACCCTTGACCTATGTGTCCACGATCTAATCATTGGATGAATGTTCCTTGCATTCAGGGTTGATCTCTATCAATTTCAATTGTTCTTCTATCTCTGAGGTGACCAATAATGGTAGAAAATATGGTCGAAGGAGGTCCACATTAAACATTGGGTGCAAGCCAAGGAAGGGGGGAATGTTGAGATCAAAATCATTGTCACCCATTGCCTTGTTGATGGTGTATGGTCCATAGAAGAGTGGATGAATCTTTTGATGGGGTTCTGCAAGGCATTATTTTTGCAAATGCAACCAAACTTTATCGCCCACCCAAAACTTGTGGGGCACCCGGTGTTGATCATGGTGTTGCATGTACTTTTCATTGGAATTCTGCAAAATATCGTGAACCTGTTGTTGGATGTGTTGGATTCATTCAATAAACTGAGTGGATTTTTCGGCTTTAGTTTGAGCATGGGATGATTCTTCCTATGTGGACACAATGGGTAGTGCAACATCCATGGGACCCAATGGTTGAAATCCCAACCCCACTTGAAAGTGGTTGCGGTCAGTGGAGCTATGTATGCCTCTATTGTAATTGTGTTGAACATAGGGAAAACTCTCATCCCATGTGCATGGATTCTTGGAATCTTACATGAACAAGATATGCATGATCATCTTGTTGATGACCTTGGTTTGGACATCCGTTTGGGGGTGGAAGGTGATGGATTTGGTGATCTTGGTGTCCAGCCGTGACCATAGGCTCAACTAGAATGCTCTAAGGAACTAACTATCTTGATCTGAGATGATGTTCTATGGCATCCCAAAATGTATCCACACTCGTTAGAAGAAGAGCTTAGTAGTGGCCTCCACTGTGATGCTCTTCTTGTAGGCATCCAAAATCGCCATCTTGGAAAATCGATAAAAAACCACGAAAACAAAGTCATTTCCCTACTTGTTTGAATGAATTCCTGACATGTAGTCCATCGAGATGGATTCCCAGGTCCTATCAAGAGTAGGAAGAGGAGTGTACATGCATTTTTTTTATTAATGGTCGGCTTGTCAATGGCTCGATCCATGCAACACATGATATACTTGTTGACATCCTGTCGAAGTTTCGACCAATAGAAATGTTCTTGCAGCACTGCCACTATCTTCTCTACGTCGAAGTGTCCTACCACTTGATTGTAGTCAGCTTCCCAAATCATATTTTCTTTCTCACTTGATGGGATACATAGATGTTTCATACGGCACAAGAACCCGTCCTAAAGATGGAAATCAATTATAGTTGTGTTTGTGCCCAGCATATGGTAGGTAGTGGAAACGTCAAGATCTATATCGTAGAGTTGGGCCCATCCAGAGGTCTCATGTCTGTAGGAGTGTAGCACCATGGTTATGTTGCAAATGGATATTTTCTGAGGCAGCCAGCGATGCGGTTGGTGCTCCCTATCTTATACTTGATGTTGAGATGAAACTGTTGCAAGTATGTGGACCACTTCTGATGGCATTCATTCTACAATTTTCCTTGTGTTTTCATGAACTACAGAAGCTTATGATTAGTGTGCATGATTTTATCCTTCTAGAGAATGTAATTCCTCCATTAGCGGCAGGTTTGTACAAGGGAGTACATTTATTTGTCGTAAGTGGGGTACTTATAGACTGTATTTGATAACGTCTCATGATGATAGGCCATGAGATATCCATGTTGAGTGATAAATGCACCCACAACATAGTCTGGAGCATCTATCTCAATCTCAAAAGGCTACTACAGGTCAGGTAATGAGAGCATCGGGGCTGAGCACAAGCACTACTTCAAATCTTTGAACATTTTTTGTTGCGAATGGCCCCACACGAATTTTTCCTTGCCACCACACCTGGTCACTTGGATAAGTACCCATGCAATGTGGGAGAATTCCAACATGAACTTGCGATAGAAATTGGAAAGGCCTAGGAAGCTCTGAAGCTCAGTGAGTGTGGTCATGGTTGGCCAGTCAAGGATTACCTGGATCTTGGTTGGATCGACATGCACCCCATGCTCATAAAAAATGTATCCTAGGTATTGTACCATGTTCATGCTAAAAGAGATTTTTTCTAAATTTGCATATAGCTTGTGTTGTCATAGAGTGTGCAGAACCTATTGAATATGTTGCAAGTGTTCTTCCCAACTCTTGTTGAAGATGAGGATGTCATCCAAATACACCACCATAAAAAAATTGGTTAACGGCCACGAGATATCGTTCATCATCCTCATGAAATTTGTTGGGGCATTTGTCAATCCAAAGGGCATGACCAACCATTCAAAAATACCTTCTTTGGACTTAAAAGAAATCTTATATACATTGGTATGCTCTATTGGGATATGGTGGTAGCCAGACTTCAAATCAATATTACTAAAGTATTTGGCCCCCTTGAGTTGGTCAAGGAGATCATCAATTTAGGGAATTGGGTATTAGTTCCTAACTGTGATTTTATTTAGGGTCTGGTAATCAATGAAGAGTCAACATGTCACGTCTTTCTTCTACACAATCCCAATTGGGCTTCCACAAGGTGATAAGCTTGGTCGGATGTGCCCCTTTTCAATAATCTCGTGGATCTGGTGCTTGATTTCCTCATTTTCTAACGGCGAGCAATGATAGACTAGCTCATTGGGTAGTGATGTGTCAGGGGTCAGATCAATTGAGTGCTTGACTTGACAATGTAGAGGTACCCCAGTGGGTGAGGAGAAGATGTATTTGTGTTCTTCCACAACCTTATCCACTTGCTTATTCTATGTGGAAAAACTTTTTGCGGGGGACATGGATGTGGCTACAACCTTCTTCTCACTTTGAGCAGGAATCACGAAGAAGACAAACTTCCCAGTCTGATAAATTACCTCCCTGCATTGCTTGGAAGAGATCAAGGAAATGGTAGTAGGTGGGACTACCTCAGGTACCCTATATAGATTCCTATCCAAAGTAATAATAACACTACAAGGCCTTGACTCATATACAACATGATGTTTCCATAAATAAGGTTGGCCCAAAAGAACATCACAAACTTCAAGGGGGGCGACATCACACAATACCTCATCTTTGAAGGGTTTGATGTCATAGAGCAGGTGAAACTATTTGATGACGTGGATATCGCTCCTTTGGTGGATCCATATGATGGTGTATAGTTGTGGGTGTGGTGTTGTCGATATATCCAACTGCTTGATGACCTCCACTGATATTAGGTTCTTTTGGCTACCACGATCAATGATGAAGTTTAGTGGAGTACCCTTCACCCACATCTATGAATGAAAAAGGAACTCACCTTCCTTTGGTTCATCAGGTTCACCAAGATGGAACTTGATGGTAGCAACAATGGCATTGGGTTCTGCGTCAATGATATATCTCCCTTTTTCTCATTTTGACTCAGATTCGGAGCCTGCATATAATTCATAGCCTTTCACATTGACCACCAATGACTGTTTTGAGCGGCATTCAACGGTGTTATGCCAGGGGATATTATGGAAATCACACCACTTCACGGTGTCTTTATTTGTATTACCATTTTTCTTATTTGTTTTTGGATTAGACTGGTTGTCCTAAGGTTGTTTGTCCTTTCTCTTCCCTTTGTTCTATGGGTTGGGGCCACCTTTTCCCTACTTTTGTTGTGAGGGGTTCACAAACCCAAATTTCTATATCTTTTATTTAAGCTTCTGCTCGATTTTGATAGCATATCAATAGGTTGATCCCAAGGACAAGATGTCTAGAAAATCCATTTATGTCCAGATGTATCTATGCAGACCGTCGCAATACTTGAGCACTAGATGTCACTCAGAGTCTTTGATACCTAAATTGGTGCGCAAGGTATGGAAGACAATGGTGAACTCTGGAACTTTTTGGTCCCTTTCTTGTCATAGTGTTGTCCATATTGTATATAAGTCATCATAACTTCCAACAGGGTAGTGTTTTTCCTTAATAACATCCCTGAAACAACCCCAAGTGGGTGCGAATAAAAATAATTTAGATCCCTCTATTTCCTTTTGCTCACAAAAAGTCTCCCACCAATCTTTAATATGGGGGACAACCTTAAGGAGCTCAAATGTAATATTTTCTCTATCAGAAAAGTTATGGACAACAAAATACCTTTATATAAGGTTTAACCATTTGTCTACATCATTCGCGTCTATTTGAACTTCAAATATAGGAATATCAAAATTGTTTTGTACCTTGAAGGGGTTGGCACCTCTGCTCGAGGAAGATGTGTCACCTATTGGTAGTCGTCGAAGGATTTGTAAAAAAATAATCATCATCTCATTCCTCTATCACAGGAGGGGTTCCTCGAGAAATAGTTTAAAGGAGTCTCCTACCCCATTGTCTTTATATTCTTCCCCCATGGGAGGTCATCGGGTTCAGCAAGGCTGATCTTGCAAGGGTTCAACTGGTTTGATTCCCAACTACTTATACCCTAACCTCATTGGGGACATGCACATAGAAACAAATGAAGAGAAGATCGCTTTGATACCACTAATCCAAATTTATGAGTGGAAAAAAATGAAATAAAATTTATAACATTAACATAGATATACAGAGAGAAATAATAAAGATATAGTGAAGCTTAACTTTTATTCAATAAAGAAATCCGTTGAAATTGTAAAATGGAGAATGAAACAATCTTACTTGAATTGTGGTAGATAATCTCTGATAAGAGATGTGGAAGCTACGTGCACTCATCTAATAACATTGCAATGAGGCCTCTGTGCCTTTTTAGCGTCAAGAAGAAATCAGAAAACCCTAGATATCCAAAAACCTAACCCTAGGAGATGAAGCGCCAAAATTCATGTGGACCCCGATGGAGTAAGTTGGTACATCAACTTCCTGGGGTCATAACTTTTGCATAAGATTTCTATTTTAGGCACACGATAGCCCGTTGGAAAGGTATATCTGAGGAATAGACATTTTTTCTTCACACTCTAACTTTGTCTATAGTGTGATTGTGGTGAGCCCAAAAAACGTTTTTTAGGGCCTCAAAATGGCCTTGGAAGTTTAGGACCCAAAAAGCTAGAAAAAAACTACTAAGATGAAAATTGTATGTGAGCCAATTGGAAGAGGTGGGTGGCCACTGATATCCACCTGGATCAAGAAAGAAGCTAAGTTTTAGTGGAATGAAGACTGTCAGAAGGGTCTAGACGTATTGAAACAAAATTTAGTTATCGTACCCATTCTAGTATTCCCATATTGGTAGAAAGAGTTTCACGTTCATGTGGATGCATCATCGGTGATGCTCGGTGCAGTGTTAGACCATCTTGGAGGGGGTGAATTAGATCATCTGATTTCTTTTGCTAGTAGGAAGTTATCAACTACTGAGAAAAATTACACGACAACAGAAAGGGAAGGCTTGGAAATGGTTTATTCCTTGCAGAAGTTCAGACATTATTTGTTGGGGTCCCACTTCAAGATGTATATAGACCATTATGCACTCATATATCTAGTGAACAAGACAATATTGGGGGGGAGAATATGCATATGGTTTTTTGTTGTTCCAAGAGTATGATTTTGAAGTTATTGTGAAGCCACAAAAACTAAATTCCTTACTAGACCATTTTTCACGGATACTGACAGTGGAAGACGTAGGGTACCTAGACGATAGCTTACCAGATGCACATGTATTTTCAGTTCAAATGGTAGATGACCATTTTGCATAAATTGTCCAATACTTTAGCACAGGAGTGGCTCCATCTGATATGACAGTATCCTAGAAGAAATAGCTAGTGGTTAAAGCAACATATTATTAGTTGATCACATGAAACTTATATAAGTTAGGAATAGATTGGATACTATGATGATGTGTGCTAGAACATGAAAGACAGATAATATTAGAAGAGGCACATGATGGAATTGAAGGAGGACATTATGTAGGAGAGGCGACAATGAAGACTATATTGTGTGCAC
>ML790900.1:348745-360887 GCA_009831015.1 Picea engelmannii | reverse complement strand
TCTATCTGAAACCTCTACTTGAGTCGGCCATCTGCAGTTGTCCATTCCTTTCGTGTCGGCCTTCCCTGTGTCCAAAGTCCAATTGCCACATACTCTGTTTCACTTTCAAACTCTGTTACTCATTTCGTGTCACTGATGGGGGATACATCAAGGCCCTCCTGTGATGAGTCTTGTTCCATCGACATCAGCACATTATCTGGGATTGAGACTTAGAAATCATTCAGTACCTTGGAGCTTGCATGCCTCAATGGAAAGTTTCCTCGTTTTCGACAGTGGGTTTACATCATTGACCCTTGATCGAAAGATTCTGTCGATTGTTCGACATCAGCTCATTTATTCACAATCGATAGATTGTACTGCAGTACCTTGGGAGTCATTGGCATTAATGGTGATTTCCCTCGCACTTGTTAATGGTTGCATCAGTGACCGGTAATCAAGTGGTTTATTCCATGTTCGACTTCGACACATGTAATCACATGGTCAGACTCGTACTTTGGGCGATGAGGTTGAAGACCCTGGATATTATCTTTGTGATCCAGGTTGCGATGGAGAATGTATTATTTGTGACACATAGATCCACTGTGTATGTTTCATGGCTATGTCGTCCTGACTAAAATTTGTCGCATAGATCCACAGTGTATTCAGGTGGCTATGCTATGTTATGACTACATGGATCCACAGTGTATGATTGGTGGCCATGATCTTTGTTTATGATGTTATCAATCTGTGATCTGAGTATGGGAATGCCTACTTCAGAAGGGATACATATTATATTCTACTAATGCTTGGATGTTTGCAGGTTTCCGATTAGATGCGCTTTTGGTTCTTGACACACACATGCAGCTTACAAAGTCCGTTGACTGTCATTGATTCCACTCTCAGACTTTGGGGGGCATTCTGTTATCCCAAATTTTGGTCATTGTAATGGTGTTATGATAATGTCATGATGATGAAATATCAATCTCTTCCATAGGAACATTTTCCTGAGAAAGGTTACACTTATCAGTTTCCAGAAATCATATTTTAAATATAGTTCGCAGCCTGCATATATACTCTCCTGCGAGAATGCTTTATTCTCGCAGTCTGCTCTCATCTGGGGTGCGAACTTCTCGCACTGTACTCAAGGCTAGGGTGCGAACATGATCTTAAAGAAGGAAAATGGATAAGTTCTTGATCCTTCTAGAAGGGAATCTTCTAGAAGGATGAGTTGGCTTTCGAATGGTTGGCAAAATACTGACTTTCCAGATATATTGGGATTATTCCCTATCCAAGTAACTAATATATCTTCTCCTATATATTGAGGATATTGCTCATGGAAAAGGTTAAGCATAAGAAAGCTAGCAAGAGATTGATTGGAGAATTGTTAGAAGCATGTATGGAGAACTGATGCTACAACAGTAAGAGACAACAACAAGGTCATCACAAGTGGTTGATTTTCTTCATACATGAGCAAGTGTGTGTGTCAGAACTAGGAGCCATCGAAAGGAGACCTACGAAATCAAGGCTCAGGTTGTAAGTTTCTCTTTCAATTAATCAATACAGTAATATGTCCCTTTCCCATAAAGATGATGTCACTTTATTACAGGATTCCTTGATCACATGTATAGACTAGCTATTGAATATATTAATCTGCCTTTACTTTGATTGTTTTGTTCTGTCGTGATCTGAACGGAGCAAGAGCATCAGAGCAAAGCTTGGAACAACAGAGAATTAGGAAAGCCTTCCCAAGGTATGTTCATATTCCTATATCTCTTGGTTCACTCAATAGGCTAGATCTAGGGAAAGAGTAGTATTCTGTCCTGTTTTATTCTAGATCCAGGTGGATCTAGGGAGATCGGTTCGTGTCCGCACTTACGGATTTATCCATAAATAGGAGGCAAGGTTGGGGTGTAAAAAAAAATGAGTCTTTTGATGTTTGGATGGTTTCTTGAGCTGACATTGGGCTCTATGGTGTCTGTAGGTGGACGGCGGTGACGATGCCAGTGAGGTGGCGAGAGCAAGACTGGGCTCAGTTGCGAGATGCCATGGCCATTGAGGAACCCAATGTGCATGTGACTTTGGAAACCTGTGGGTTGCTAAAGTTCTTTGAGTGCCCGTTGATACGGGCACAGGAGTATCTATTACAGTTCCTGATCCAGATGTGGAGTCTGGAGCTGCATTGCTTCCTTGTGCGAGGAGAGAAGATCCCCTTCACTACGGTGGAGGATGTATATTTTTTGACTGGGCTCCCCTTTCGGGGAACGCCCCTACCGGTAGAGCCGGTGTTGCCTAGGACTACTTTGCTCCCCGATATAGGCCGGAGATATTGTTCAGGTCAGAACTTTATGTCCGGGATGGTGGTGAGTATATCGGCGATAGATTCCCTGGCACATCACTATATATCAGCGATGATTATGCGGGTATATGGGTCACTGACGACCCAGTGGATTAGTGGCAGCTAGCTTATGGTGCTGGAGAGGGTGTTGGTCGGTGAGCATTTCGCTTGGGGGTTGATGTTGCATGCGTGGATGGTGGCGCAGTTGGACCATTGTCAGTCTACTGGTGCAGGGGAGTTTGCTTTCGGGTCCATCCTAGTGGCCTGGTTTCTAGAGAGGGTGCCGATGTTGCGCTCGAGGATCCTATTGAGTGTGCCTGGGGTGCGAGAGCCACAATTGAGGCGGTGGTCGACTGTATTGCTTCGCCATGGTGGTGGCGAAGGGGGCCACTTCTTTTCGGCCGAGGCAGCGCAGGTATGGCAGCAAATGTTGCAGGTGATTTTGCAGTACCCCTATGCCGGGGTGGACTTCCGGGATGATCCGGATATGGTGCTACCTCCTGGGGAGGTTTTTGATCATCGAGGTATGTTGATTGATGATGTAGATATGTATGGTTGCGTATTTTTTGAGATATCCATCCATATGCTTATGATATAGATACTGATACTATCTGTTGTTTGTTTGTATGTGTAGATGTGGCACCTCGCGGGTGCGAGGTAGAGTTGTAGAGAGCGTCGGCTCGTCGGGAGCCAGAGAGACTGTTGCGGGGAGAAAGACGTCGGTGGGAGGATGCCGCGGGGCAACTAGTTGAGCCAGAGAGGGAAACGAGGAGGCATCGGTTCAATGACCCTGGTGCGGGGCCATCGCACGCTCCTCTGGCGGTGGATGGAGTGGATTTTGATGATGTACACCGTCGTCTGGAGACAGTTTTACAGGATGTGCCTGAGGGCATGTGGTCACGCATCCAGGATGAGAGTTTCCTGGAGCAATGTGTGGGGGTACTACCACCATGGCGGTCCATAGTGCGATGAGCAGCAGTGGTTGCTGATATGACGAGTGGACGCCTGTCGTCAGGGCAGGAGGGTCCTGCAGGGGGTGGACCACCATAGCCTAAGGAAGGTGGTGGTGGGCCACCACCGCCGGAGGGAGGAGCAGGTGGTGGCATGATAGAGGCACCGTGAGTGGTGCATGATGTATATCTGTTTGTGTTGTTGTATATAGGCTGGTGAGCCCATTTTTGTACCGAGGTGTTGCATTGGCCTCCGGATACATGTATTTTTGTATGTAAACATTTAGATGGCCTGATGGGCTTTTATATATACATGAGTATACATATTTTGAGATCCATATGTTGTCTACATGTTTTTTGCTGATGAGTTGATTACGTCTATTCTATATATATGTTGTGACAGGTTTTGTGATATGTTTATGTATGTGTATCTTGATGTGATATATGCCAATCTAACACCATGTTAGCTATGTGATCTGTTATTTGATTCAATTGTCTTGGAATATGTGTAAATGTAATGGAATCAAAATGTCGAGATAACATCCTAACCTGTAGGTATTTTCAAAAGAGGCACGGATCGCGTACGCGGTACACATTGTTGAGCTGGAGAACGACTAGTTGAGAGTCGAGGAAGATGCTAAGGTGACGAATATGATGATGCTGGGTGTCGGCCAAGAGGCCAATGAAAGCAGTGTATTCGTCTTGGTTGTTGGTTGCTGACCCCAAACATATGCCGCTGGAATGGAGAATTTCATGTGAGGGGGTGTAGAGAGCCCAAGCAGCCGAAGCGAGATTTTGTATCCAATGACTGGCACCGTCGGTGTAACTGATGTGGTAGGCTGGTGGAGGAAGCATCTGCCAATAGCACAAAGGAGAGTTTAGACGTGAGGGGAGGAGAAAAAAGATTAAAAACACTAGAAAAATAAATAGTCTAAAGTAGAATGACTACTTTTAAGCATAAAATTTCTTGAGATACAACCTGTTGATGGGTTCCTTGAGAGAGAGGCCTTCGAGGGAGGCTAGGATGTATGTGCCTTTGGTGAGGCAATGTTGGATAATGTAAGGGCCATGCCAAAGTGATTTAAATTTTCCATGGCCAAAGGTATCGTGAGCGATATCATAAGCTAGGACGAGGTCACCTTCGTGGAATGATCGAAGGTTGACATGTAGATCAAAGGTAGCCTTGGATCATTTTTTAGCTGCCTCGTTGTTCTGTAAGGAAGATCGACGATCTTCATCCAGAGACTCCAAGTTCAGCAAGCGTTACTCCATTGGAGCAGTGTCAGGTAATAGCTCAATTGTGGTGCGTAATGTGGGAATTTCACACTCGATGGGAAGAGTTTCCTCGACCCCATGGACTAAATGGAACAGTGTGAAACCGGTAGCGGTCTTCATAGCCATTCGATAATCCCATAGCGCAGAAAATAACATATGATGCCAATTGGTTTTATGTTTATTAAGCATGCGATGTAACATGGTCTTGAGGACTTTGTTAACTGCCTCGACCTGTCTGTTTGACTGAGGGTAATATGGTGAGGCAAACTTGTGAGAGAAGCCTAAACGAGAGGAGAGTTCGACGAAGATCTCATTCTCGAAGTGTTTCCCATGGTCGGAAACGAGTTGGAGGGGTACTCCAAATAAGGATATGACATGGTTAAAGAAAAAAAGCATTGCAGTGTCAACGGTGTTGTTGAAAGTGGGCATAGCTTCGGCCCATTTGGTGAAGTAATCAATGACAACAACGATGTATTTGTGGCCATTGTTGGAGGGTGGATTACAAGTCATAAAGTCAATGCCCCATTTACAAAAAGGGTCGGAATTAATGACAGGGTGAAGAAGAGTGGGGGGAGCTTGGGCTTTGCTGGCGTAGAGTTGACATTGCTCACATCGTTTCATGGCATGAATGAAATCATGAAACAAGGTAGGCCAAAAGTAACCAGCGTGGATAATCTTTTGAGCAGTGGATATACTCAAAATATGGCCCCCACATGCGTTGTTGTGGCATTCGTTTAAGACTCTATCGGCCTCATCAATAGTTAGGCATCGACGAAGAATGGTGTCGATGCCCCGCCGGTATAGGATGTCTCCGATGAGAAGGTAGCGGGGGGCCTGATGGCGAATACGTCGACGATCATCCCGTGAAAGGTGGTTACTGAACTTTTGAGTTTGGAGGTAGATGAGAAGGTCACCGTACCAAGGGTCATATGAAGTAATGAAAAAGAGATGTTCGTCGGGAAAGTCAGTATTGACGGGGGCACTGGTGGTGTCAGAGGGGAAGGTCGTGACAAGTTTGGTGAGAACAAGGGCCTTCTTACTCTTAGGTGTTGAGAATTCGAGGTCATACTCCTGAAGGACAATGATACATTGAGGGAATTTTTCGTTAACTTTCCAGTGGCTGAGCAGGTACTACATAGGGTTGGAATCTGTGATGACCTTTGTGCTATGAAGCAGAATGTAATGGCGCAGTTTCTAGACTGCGAGGACAACTGCAAGAGCAAGTTTCTCTTCGTGTTTATACTTCAAGGGTGGCCCTGATAGGTTTTTACTAACGTAATAAATGACATGTTCACAATTGTCATATCCAAGCTGGACGAGGATGGCAGCTACTAATACAGTTGATGCTGATACATAGAGGATATAGTCGTGATTATAGTCAGGTGCACTAATTAAAGGTGCATTTGAAAGAACTATTTTAAGATCATCAAATGACTATTGGGCGTGGTCCTCCCAGTGAAATGGGATGTCGTGACGTAGTAAGCGAAGGAAACCATGTGCGCATATGGCATAATCTGGGACAAAGAGTCAAATAAAGTTAGCTTTTCCCTGAAGACTCTGAAGTTGCCGTAAATTCTGGGGAGGTGGAATTTCGGTGATAGCTTGGACTTTGAGGGGGTCCACGGTAATACCACTTTGGGAAACAATAAAACCGAGGAGGTGCCTGGTGGTGACACAGAACACACACTTGAGAGGAATCAAGTGGATGTTGTACTGACGACACTGTTAAAAGATGATTCGTAAATCATCGAGATGCTGGGTGCGTTTCTTGGATCAAGCTGTGAGGTTGTCCAAGTAGGCGAGGATGATTTTAGCTAGATCATGGAAGATGTATGTCATCGCCCACTGGAAAGTTGCGCTGGCATTATTTAAGCTGAAAGGCATGACACGATATGAAAAAGTACCCCACGGGGTAGTGGATGTGGTTATATACTGATCGGTTGGGTGGATTTGAATTTGGTTATAGCCAGAGAATCTGTCCATAAAGGAGAGAGCCTCGTGGTCGGCGCAGTCGTCGATAATTTGATCGATGAAAGGAGTTGGAAAGTTGTCTTTGGGACATGCGTTATTGAGATCATGAAAGTCTGTGAAAAAGTGGATAGTGCCTTGTTTTTTGTCGACGGGTATAGGGTTGGAAACCCATGAAGTATAAGCGATGGGGTAAATAAACCCGACAATGCATAATTTGTCAATTTCGGCTTTGATAGCCACGACTTTGGATGGGTGTAGCGGTCGCTGTTTCTGGTGAACTGGTGTGATGTTGGGCCAGGTATCGATGCGGTGTTTGACAATAGAGGGATCAAGGCCAGGCATTTCCGTGTATGACCAGGCGAAAATATCCCTATATTCCTGGAAGACGACTTTATATGCAGTGATTTCTTGAGGAGTGAAAGCACCTCCAATGGTGATTTCTTCGACGATGCCATGTTTAACGAAAATGTTGATTTTGATGGTGGGGGAAATGTTGGCCATGTTGCCTTCTTCAAACGCATCAGGAGCAGGAATGGGATTATTGAACCAATCGATAGGCCCTAATGGGATAAAATCCTTGGTTTTGACCGCGTAAATGGGGTTTTGGTTAGGAGGCATGGGGGCTTCCTGTGGAGAGAAGAGTGTGTGGTGGTGTAGCACATCCCAGGGAGAGTCTAGGTGATTTATCTCTTCTAGTATTTCCTCGTCGCATTGGAAACACTGGGAATACAAGGGGTCATGAGGAGTGATCTTGGTGATAGTGGTTGTGTGGTTGCCCCCTGGTGAAGAAACATGGGGAACATGGTTAGGAGATGGTGAGGGTTCACTCGACATAAACCATATATTGAAGTACTGAGGGGTACCCATGGTGGTTGGGTGGAGAGTATCGAGGGAGGAATGAGCAGGAGAGTTGGGGGGGTTTTGGGGTAAATCCTCAGATATGTCATCTAAGAACCATGGAGGCATTGGGAGTGCCTCGGGCTCAGGAGAAATGACATGAAGATCCTCTAGTGATGAGGTAACGTCAATTATCGCCTCTGTGGTTCAGTGAAGTAGGGCCAATTGGTGTTTCCTGTATTCAAGGATCATAGGACACTAGTATGTAAAATGAGCTAATGAATCGCAGAGAGAGCAAGGGCGTCTCATACATTCATTGACTGAAGTGGTGACATAGCGGATGTCAGCGATATTTGTTGATGAGGACGTAGCAGGGCTGGGGTTGTTCTGGAAGTTCTAGCATACAGCAGCTAATGTCTGCCTAAAGCGTGGCAGTGCTGGGCAATGATGGGTGTAATGGCCATACTCTGAACATATAGCACAAGCGTATTTGGCCCTCAACCCTTTACTACTGGAAGGGTTGGTGGTAGTGGTGGGACTAGCAGTAGTGGTAGGTGTTGTGGGAGTTTGATTGGGGGGGATCAAATTCTGTAATTCAGGTAGTGATGGACAGTTGTTGGTTTGGTGGCCCTCTTTCTCACATAGTGCGCAAGGTGGTGGGATGCATGGAGGAAGTGGAGCGGTGGGCTCCTTCTTCTTTCTCCTGCCCCCATCTAGAACAGGGGGATTAGTGAGTGGGGCAGGGGTGGGGGTAAGGATGGGAATCGTCATGGGGATTCCTTCCTATGGGGGAAGGGATGGTCGAGGGACCATCTCAGGTGGGTGTAAATACAACACTGGGATTGCTAACACCATATTAGGTAGTGTGAGTGTTGCGGCTACCTAAAAATCTTCTATATCGGGTGGAGGGTAAAATAAGGGAATTTGAGTGAGGGTTTGGGGAACTGTCTCCCAAACTGGACTATTTCCTTGGGGAGAGGTGGAATCATGGACTGGTGGGGTCGACGAGGGTCCAGAGGGGTTTTGAGGAGGGGTTTCTGTGACGACTGGGACGTCAGATATGACAAAAGATGTTGTAGGAGGAAGGGTATCCTCTGTGTGAGTTTCGTTAGATGAGATGATGCATACTTGATTAGTAGGATGAAGGAGTGGTGCTGCTCCATGGTACGTCCCTAATAAAGATGGATCTTTAAAAATCCTAGGACCCATCTCAACGAGTGGATATGCGTCTTGGTTTGTGTGGATGAGAGGAAGAATGTTATCGAGGTTGGAAAATGGGTTAGGCTCATAATGTGAGACTTGGTCAATGGTCACGATCTTCCCATTGTGGGGGAACATCATCGTCCGAAAGACAGAATATGGCACTGCCTTCATAGCATACATGTAGCTACGACCGAATAGGATATTATAATCGAGCGGGGAGTCGATAACTTCGATATCGATGAGAATATTCTTGCCTCCGAGTTCAACGGGGAAATTTTGGAAGAGCCCTTCAGGAGATGATGGGCGTCCGTCATACGCTCGTAATGTGATGGAAAAGGGTATGAGTTCCGGGGAACCAAGTTTCTGCCATACTATTTTGGACATGATGCACGTAGATGCACCTTCATCGATGATACACCGATGAACTGTGATGTTTCGTATTTTCACTGGTATTTGAAAAGCGATCAAGGTGGGAAGAAGAGGTTCTCCGCTATCAAGATCAAAGGTGATGAGTCGGGTATCTACAGGGTCGACTGCCCCCAAGGCGGAAAATAGTGATTTCCGCTGAGTAGGACAAGTCTGGAGGACTTCCAAGACTGACATGGCAGTCAGGGATTGTGCTAAGTCGTCTACCAAGCTATAGTTATGAGATGCCCTAGCCTATGGATTGTGGACATTCCTGCGCAATGGGATGCAAGGGATGCGTAGTGGTGGTTCGTTGGAAGGGCGAGGGATCACCAACGGGGGTCCCGATGGTGGATGGTTTGTTTCTGGAGGGATGGAAGGAGACTCAGCGGGTGTATGATACTGATGACTACGCATTTGCAGAAGGATTTATTCCTCACTGGTGAGGAGAATTGTATGCTCTGCTGGATTGTTGGGGTTGAGGTATTGTCCTCCCTGAGGTGGGGGATGTTGTGTGTCCTGTTGGGTGTTTATCACACCTTGATGTGGAATAGGATTTTGCAGCACAGCGGGAGGGGGTTGTTGCACGTATTGTTGTGGTGCCTGCTGAGGGGTAGGTTGTGCAGGAGAATGGGGAAGGCTACCAGAGTCTTTCAACCGTTTGAAATCAGTGATCTGGGGGCAATGGTGTGTGTAATGACCGAACTCACCACAAAGGGAACAAGGGAAGATGGTTTTAACGTTATTTCTCCCTTGGCGTTTGTTATTATTTCCCCCTTGGGGGTTTTGGTTCCCTTGGTTCTGGTTGCCCTCAGTTGGTTGGTGCTGTGGGGGTTGATTCCCGCCTTGACCTGGGTTGTTGTTATTCTTGTTCCATCCTTTCTTCTTGGCATTGTTCGATGGATGAGTTGGGTTGGCTGTATTCAACTGTTCAAAACTTTGGTATTGTTGAGAAGCAAAAGGTTGAACAAAATTTACCCCTGCATGAGGATGTGGGGGAGCCATGGGTTGTGGAGGCCTAGGAAATGGGAAGTATGGATTTTTTGGTGGTACCGATCCATAAGGTACATATGAAGGCGTAGTGCTTTCACTAGTACTATAAGTTGATGTTGAGGGAGTACCACTGTTTGTGGGAATATGTGGATGTATGGGAGGTTCCAGTGGTGGTCCACTGATGGGTGGAGGTATAGCAACATGGTATGGTTGTTGATAAGGGGGTGGGGGGTAATAAGAAGTGCCCCCGTATGCTGGTGGGTATTGAGGTGTTCCATACATTGGTGGTGGTTGGGGTTGTGGACCATGGTGTGTGGTGGCACTGATTAGTCCGTCTGCTGAATGAGACATCCCAGGTTTGTCTTGGCCAAATGGCACAGGTTTTGGAAGATCAGGAAGTACCGTGTATAAGTACCCTAACTGTGCATAGATGAGGTAATACTGTTGGTCCTTACTGATGGCTTCCTCTTTGGATTGAGGGAAGGTGGAAGCTACATCCTTTACAAGGAGAGAGACAAGTGATCTAAGAAACTAGTCGAGACACTGTTGCTTGGTGGTTTCTGCTTTTCACAAACTACGTCGCCTACGCCACTCGTGAATGTGGTCAGCGATGTGTGTGGATGAGGTTTGTTTGAAGTTAGATAGTAGTTCAAGACCATTGTTGTGGCGGATGGGTAATTGGAAAAAGGTCAAGAATGCTTTGTCCAATGACTCAAAGGTTGCGTGAGACCCCAATTTTTCTTCAACATACCATTTATCCGATGGGCCAGTGAGTGTGCGTTGAAATAATCGCAGTCTGATAGAATCATCCATAATGCTGTTGGAGGAGCACCATAGGTGAAAGGTCATGACATGGTTGGCAGGTTCATCCCCTGCCTTTCCTTCAAACTTTGGTATGTCTGAAGATAGTTTAGTTGGCATTGCAGGCCATGTGGGATCATGCAAGATGGGATCATTGGTGAGTTTAGTGAGATCTGGTATGTTGAGAGAGGCCAAATATGGAATCTGCAGTGGGGGGGGAGGGTTAGCTCTGGCCATAGTGTGTTTTGAACCTGACCCGTGAGAGGGGATAGGTGGGTGGGTGCTCCCTCCTTGAGAGGAATTGGGTCCCCCGCTTTCGTGTAAAGGAGAGCGAGTGAACGGATGACCTTGGGAAGTTGACCCAAGTAATGTAGAACCAAGCAAAGTTGATCCTAAGATAGTAGCACTCATAGGAGTGTGTGAAGGAGGTGCCGATGAGTGGTCATGACCAGATACTCCCCCTAAGATAGGAGGGAGGTTGAGCAAGAGTCATGAACGACGGGGGTTCTGTGGTTCCCCTATGATGTCAGACTAGCTGTGTGTATGTGTGTAAAAAGTGGTGAGAGTAATATAGAAACAAGAGCCTTTGCGTTGAATGTTTACACAATATATATATCCAAATCAAACTGTAATCAGATGTGCATCATACATAAAATGAGAAAGAAGCATATATGTGGGTAAGTGGGTTTTGTCCGCATGGGAAAATCAAAAGAAAGTAAATTCTCGTGTCCTAGAAGATGTAACGTCCTTCCTCTCAAATAGCACTGGACCTTCCAATAGTACTCAACAGTGGGGTCTAAAGTCATCGGAAGAGAAACTAGTGAAGGATGAAATAATTGGTTATAATGAGGGGTAAAGGGGCATATCCTGAAAGAGCTGGTGATATTTCCCAATAGCCACACAAAATCCAATCAAGGTGCAATTGCAGCCCATAATTGCCACCTGGGTAGATGTCCTAAATTTGGTCACTAGGTACCTCGGTCAAAGTGCGGCATTTAGATTTTCGGCCTACGAAATGGGTCACAGGCTGGATCCCGTCCAAGAGGTGGGTGCCTCAAGGGGGGACACACAGAACAACCGGACCTTGGCCTTCAATCCTTCATGGGTATCTCCCTACCTTATGGTGATTGAAACACTTGACTTGGAGGATTTTCAGTTCCCTTTTTGACAACCTCTATGTTTTGACAATGTGAGAACCAGATAACGGGGAGTTTTTTGGATGCCTATCCCCGAAATCCTACCTAGACTAGAAAATTTCTTTTGGCACCTCCTGTGGAGGAAAACTTAGTGAGTTTTTAGAAAGATTTTAGATGTAGTTGTTTTGGGAGGTTGGGGGTGCAAACCAACCTCGTTGATTAAAAATGGGAGTGGATAGTCCCGTCAAGAAAAGATG
>ML790900.1:312811-339721 GCA_009831015.1 Picea engelmannii | reverse complement strand
AAAGTTCCACAGAGGAGTCTAGAATATATGGGGTCGATCCCACTTGGGATTTTTTTGTGGATGTGGTAAAGGAACAGTATTACCCTGTTGGCAACTATGAGGACCAGTACATGAGATGGACCTCACTGCGGCAAGAGAGGGGCCAAGAAGTTCCGGAGTTCACCAATACCTTCCATACCTTGCACACCAAGCTGGGTATCAAAGACTCCGAGTGACATTTGGTTCTAAAATACCATGGGGCTCTACACAGATACATCCAAACTGAAATGGATTTTCTAGACATCTCATCACTCAGTGTTGCCTATCGATATGTTGTTAAAATCGAGCAGAAATTTAAGCACCAGAACAAACAGGAGTTCGGGTCTACAAATCTGCAACAACCAAAGTATGACAAAGACAACCCTAAAAAATAGTCTCCCGAAAACCAATCCAAGACACAGGAAAAGAAGGGTCATGGGAAGACAAAGAAGGACACCGAAAAATGGTGCAATTTCCACAAAAGCCCCTAGCACAACACCGATGAATGTCACTCAAAACAGTCATTGGTGGCTGAGATCAAAGGCAAGGAGCTGAACCCTGATTCATAATCTGATTATGAAAATACCTGTAAAGGACAGATCGTTGATGCAGACCCCACTGCTATTGTCGCGACTGTAATAATTCAACCAAAAGAACCAATAGATCCTGAAGAGGGGGAGCACCTTTTTCATTCACAGATGTGGGTGAAGGTGACCCCACTGCATCTTATTGTTGATAGAAGAAGCCAAAAGAACCTCATCTCAGCAGAGGTTGTCAAACAGTTGGGATTGTCAACAACACCACACCCGCAACCATACAACATCGGGTGGCTTCGCCAAGGATGAGATCTTCGTGTCAGGCAGTAGTGTCGATTGTCATATGGAATCCAACCCTTCAAGGATGAGGTATTATGTGATGTTTCCCACTGGATGTATGTGATGTTCTCGTGGGATATCCATATATCTGGAAGCACCACCCGCTGCATTTTATTGTTTATAGCAGAAGCCAAAAGAACCTCATCTCAGCAGAGGTTTTCAAACATTTGGGATTGTTGACAACACCACACCCACAACAATAGAACATCGAGTGGCCTTTCCAAGGATGAGATCTTTGTGTCAGCCAACAGTGTCGATTGTCATATGGCATCCAACCCTTCAAGGATGAGGTATTATGTGATGTTATCCCACTGGATGTGTGTGATGTTCTCTTGGGCCAGCGATATATGTGGAAGCGCCATGTTATTTATGAGTCTCGACCTCGTAGTGTTATTGTCACTTTGGGGGGTCATCTCTATAGAATACCAGAGGTAGTTCCCACTATTGTTCCACCTAAAAAGTGTCGTAAAGTAGTATCTCATACTGCAAAATTTAGCTTCTTCACAATCTGTTCAAAAGGAGAATAGAAGGACACTGCAACCACTATAACCTCGACCCAAGCACCTTCTATCCTACAGAAGCAAGTCGAAAAGGCTGCAAAAAAATGCAAAGATTCCTTCTACACAACATCCTCTCATGTAGCTCAACTTTTTGAACAGCCTCAACCTCAATGGGTTCATGATAGACTTCCATGAACTGAGCAGTGCGACGTCTCTAGCAAGACAAGCATCTCACCAAGATGCAGATTCAACAAACGCTTTTCCTTCTCCCCCAGGAAGTCAACGCAATGGAAACCATTTCTTCCTAAGCAGGGAGGATTGATCTAGGTGGATATTGGTGGCCACCCACCTTTTCCATCTGGCTCAAAACAACTTTCTGACAATTTTGACAATTTACTATTTTTAGCAGGTTTTAACTTTCAGGGCCATTTTGAGGGCCTAAATGAAGGTTTTTCGAGATCGAGGTTCTCAATTATTTTCAAATGCATTATTGAGCCCTTGGAATGAATCTCCTTGATGATACCTTTCCAACGAGCTATCATACGCCTAAAATAGAGATCGTATGCAAAAGTTACGACCCCCGGAAGTTGATGTACTAACTTACCCAAACGGGGCCCACATGACTTTTGGCGCTTCATCTCCTAGGGTTAGGTTTTTGGATGTATATGAATTTTGGAATTCTTGTTTATTGTAAAAGGGTCTTCAGAGCCTCATTGTAACCATCTTCTTTTGAATGCAAGTAGTCGTCACATCTCTTCTCAGCGATAAGTTGCCACCATTCTAGCGAGTCTTTCACTTTGTATTTTTATAGTCTCTGTACATTTCTCTGATTAATAGAAATCATGTATTACTATGTATCTGTGTTTATGGTTTCATGTATGATACATTTCTGTTATATTATTGAATATCTACAATATCTCTTTGCATTTCTTTATTATATTTTCGATCTCATTTTGTGCCGAAAATAATCCGGATCAGTGGTTTCAGAGTAGGTTGTTCTTGATCGTTTTTTTCAGTGCATGTCCCTGACGAGGTCCGAGTATAGAAAGTTAGGTCTCAAGCTTGTCTCTCTTGAGGAAAATCACTCTCACACACCCAAGAAACCATCAAAGACAGAAGAAAATAAAAACGACGGAGCATGCGATCCTATCAGTCTGTTGCTTGAGCAAGCTCTCACACGACAGAGGGACGAAATGATGGAGAATTTTTCCCGCATATTTCAATGCATGTCGATAGAAACAGGTGTATATTCATCAAGTGTCCACTTTGGAGGCACCTCGCCTTTCAAGGTACAATTTAATTTTGATATTCCTGTATTTGAAGGACAGATAGATGAAGAAGCCCTAGAAAAATGGTTAACTCTGCTAGAAGGTTATTTCTTTGTTCACAATTTTTCCGACAAAGAAAAGATCACCTTCACACTCCTTTAAGCTCTCCCTCATGTCAAACATTGGTGGGAAACTTACTGGGAGAAAAGTTCCACAGAGGAGTCTGGAATATATGGGGCTGATCCCACTTGGGATTTTTTTGTGGATGCGATAAAGGAACAATATTACCCTATTGGCAACTATGAGGACCAGTACATGAGATGGACCACAGTGTGGCAAGAGAGGGGCCAAGAAGTTCCAGAGTTCACCAATACCTTCCATACCTTGCGCACCAAGCTAGGTATCAAAGACTCCGAGTGACATTTGGTTCTGAAGTACCGTGGGCCTCTACACAGATACATCCAAATTGAAATGGATTTTCTAGACATCTCGTCACTCGGTGCTGCCTATCGATATGCTGTTAAAATCAAGCAAAAATTTAAGCACGAGAACAAACGGTAGTTCAGGTATGCAAATCTACAACAACCAAAGTATGACAAAGACAACCCTAACAAAAATTCTCCTGAAAACCAATCCAAGACACAGGAAAAGAAGGGTCACGGGAAGATAAAGAAGGACACCGAAAAATGGTGCGATTTCCAAAAAATCCCCTGGCACAACACCGATGAATGTCACTCAAAACAGTCATTGCTGGTTGAGATTAAAGACAAGGAGCCAAACCATGATTCAGAATCTGATTCTGAAAATAGTGTTAAAGGACAGATCATTGATGCATACCCCACTGTTATTGTCGCGACCGCAGCAATTCAACCAGAAGAACCAACAGATCCTAAAGATGGGGAGCACCTTTTTCATTCACAGATGTGGGTGAAGGGTTTCCCGCTGCATTTTATTGTTTATAGTGGAAGCCAAAAGAAACTCATCTCAACAGAGGTTGTCAAATAGTTGGGATTGTCGACAACACCACACCCGCAGCCATACAACATCGAGTGGCTTTGCCAAGGATGAGATCTTCGTGTCAGCCAACAGTGTCGATTGTCATATGGAATCCAACCCTTTAAGGATGAGATATTATGTGATGTTTCCCCACTGGATTTCTGTGATTTTCTCTTGGGCTAGCCATATATGTGGAAGTGCCACCCCGCTGCATTTTATTGTTGATAGCAGAAGCCAAAAGAACCTCATCTCAGCAAAGGTTGTCAAACAGTTCGGATTGTCGACAACACCACACCCACAGCCATACAACATCGGGTGGCTTCACCAAGGACGAGATCTTCATGTTAGCCAACAATGTCGATTGTCATATGGAATCCAAACCTTCGAGGATGAGGTATTATGTGATGTTTCCCCACTGGATGTCTATGATGTTCTCTTGGGCCAGCCATATATGTGGAAGTGCCATGGTATTTATGAGTCTTGACCTCGTAGTGTTATTGTCACTTTGGTGGGTCATCTCTACAAAATACTAGAGGTAGTTCCCACTACTGTTCCACCTAAAAAGTGTCGCAAAGTAGTATCTCATACTGAAAAATTTAGCTTCTTCACAATCTGTTCAAAAAGAGAACAGAAGGACATTGCAACCGCTATAGCCTCGCCCGAAGAACCTTCTATCCTACAGAAGAAGGTCGACAAGGCTGCATCAAAATGCAAAGATTCCTTCTGCACAACATCCTCTCATGTAGCCCGACTTGTTGAACAGCCTCAACCTCAACGGGTTCATGATAGACTTCCACAAACTGAGGAGTGCGACGTCTCCAGCAAGACAAGCAGCTCACCAAGGTGCAGATTCAATAAACACTTTTCCTTCTCCCCCGGGAACTCAACAAAATGGAGACTATTTCTTCCTAAGGAGGGAGGATTTATCCAGGTGGATATCATTGGCCACCCACCTTTTCCAATTGGCTCAAAACAACTTTCTGGCAATTTTGACAATTTACTATTTTTAGCAGGTTTTAACTTCCGGGGCCATTTTGAGGGCCCAAATGAAGGTTTTTCAAGATAGAGGTTCTCAATGATAGCCGAAGGCATGGTTAATCCCCAAAAAGAATATCCTCAATGATACCTTTCCAACGAGCTATCATACACCTAAAACGAAGATCGTATGCAAAAGTTACGACCCCAGGAAGTTGATGTACTAACTTACCCAAACGGGGCCCACATGACTTTTGGCGCTTCATCTCCTAGGGTTAGGTTTTTGGATGTCTAGGACTTTTGGCATTTCCATTTATTGTAAAAGGGCCTTCAGAACCTCATTGTAACCATCTTCATGTGAATGCGAGTAGCCGTTACATCTCTTCTCATAGATAAACTGCCACCATTCTAGTGAGTCTTTCACTCTGTATTTTTACAGTCTCTATACATTTCTTTGATTAATAGAAATCATGTATTATTGTATATCTATGTTTATGGTTGCATATCTGATACATTTCTGTTATATTATTGAATATCTGCAATATCTCTGTGCATTTCTTTATTATTTCTCTGATCTCATTTCGTGCCGAAAATAATCCGGATCAGTTACAAATCGGATTTTTATGATGAAATTGATGAGGGATTTTGGTTGAGGTACATGTTGGGTACATGGTTGAAATAATTAGTTGATGAGTTGGCACATATATGAAGTGTATAGTTGATTATGTTGGTACATCTTGATGAGTCATAGTTTATGTGTATTTGATGCATTATTGGTACATATTTGGTGCATGTTTGATGCACTCATTGATGGTACAAGTTGAGGTACAGGTTGGTGCATGGTTGATGCACTTGTTTATGGTACAGGTTGATTATAGGTTGTTTGGACAAGTTACTATGACAAGTTATTTTTACATGTTTGTTTCATGGTTGATGCATTTGTTTATGGTATATGTTGAGACATAGGTTGATCTATGGTACATGTTGGCATAGGTTATTGGTATAGGCTATTACAGGTTGATTGATATAGGTTTACAACAATATATCTCACAATGATAGTGTGACAGTGGTTCCATCATTCTGCTTCTACATCAGGGTGGTTGGACGAGACAAGGAAAAGTGGTTGTAGCCACCTTCCGGTTGTATCCTAAGAACATAGGGGGTTGTAGCCTCCTTCTGGTTGTATCTAGAGAATTGGGGAGTTGGATATTTCGTCGGGTAGTAGCCTAAGAAAATAGGGGGTTGTAGCCTCCTTCTGGTTGTAGCCAGAGAATTGGGGAGTTGGAGCTTCCTTCAAGTTGTATCCTGAGAAACTATGGGGTTGCAACCTCCTTCCAGTTGTAGTTGGAAAACAAAAGAAGTTGATTCTTCCAATGAATGTAATTCTTAAATACATATAATAAAAATCATTACGTGGTTTTCTCCCGCTTTGGGTTTTCACGTAAAAAAACTAGTGTATTGTGTATGTGTATGATTTCTCATTTGTTCATTGTTTATTTTCTCTGCAACTATTGGATGATAATGCTACATTGATATAACACTTCATTTTATGGTTAAAATGGACTAAACTACTCTATTATTGATTCACCCCCCCTCTCAGTAATCCAACAATTGGTATCAGAGTGGTTTCCTTCATGAAACAGTTTAACCACTAGAAGGAGATGATGGATTATTCTGAGAATGGAGTACCATTATTTAATGGTTAGAATGGTTTAAAGTATGAGTTATGGAGTGGAAGAACGAAAGTATTTTTACAGGAACAAGGGTATTATATTTGGCTATCAGTTTTTACAGTATATGATAGTTCAAAAAGGGAAAAGAATGTAGCCAAGAAGGAATTGAAGAATAATAACAAAGTAGAAATGGATTTCATTTGGGAAGGATTACCTAATCCGGTAAGAGAAAAGGTTGGTAAATGTTTATCAACCAAATAACTTTTGGATACATTACATGACATATATTCTTCACCCATCACAGATTCAGAAAATGCCAAAGAAGATGAAAGTACATATCAAGAAGAAATATGTTCACCATGTCAAATAGATTCAGAAGATGAAGAGTACATAATCAACAGAGGTATGTTGTTTTTCTTTAATTGTGAAAAACATTGACACCTTGAAATAGAATTCCATGAAGGAAATGAGACAAAAAAACTAATTGAAAAGGAATAAAATTATGAAGAAGAATTGATTAGTGCTTTAGATAAACTAAGAAAAGAAGGAGAAGAAAAAAAAGTCACTCAAGAAAGAGTTGATGAAACAAAAGGAAAGTGTTCACATTTTTGAAGAAGCCCAACATGTCATTGATAACTTAATAATTCAACTAGAAGAAGCCAGAAAGACTGAAGAAAATCTTGAATATCAAAAAAAGTATTTGGAAGCCAAGATAATAATACATAAGGAATAAGTAGAAATGAGAGAGAAGATATTGACAGATCACCTTAAGGAAAAAACTAACGATCTAAACTAGCTTGTTGCATAGTTTGGTCAAGAAGAGAAAGGACTTGAAGAAGAAATAATCACATTAAAAATATATCTTGAAGAAGAGAAAAGAACAGAAGAAGTCAAGAAGTCTCAGATAATGAATAAAGAAGAAGAGGTTGAGAATATTGAAGAAGAAGTTGTCACATTGAGAAGTAAAATCGTCAAGCATAAAAAGAATGTTGAAGAGATAGAAACATCCACATCAGTTATAGAGAATGAAGAGAAGCACTCTAGCTTGCTAGAAAAGAAGAATGAAGAAAATATAAAGAGTCAACCAAAATCTAAGAAAACTATTGAAGATACATCTTCAATAAGACCATCTATGTTCAAGACACAAAGAGGCTTCAATCATGATCATGATCAGTAAAGGTAGAAAATTTAGAAGGACTACACCACAAAGAAGATCATTCACTCCTAGGTATGCAAATTTATTTTATGGTCATTGTTTTTATTGTACTAATTTTAGACATAAGGTTGCAGATTGTGGGGATTATAAAAGAAATGTTCAAGCAAGAAATGCCTATGTGGCCCCACGTAACATTGAATGTTACAAATGTCATAAATATGGACACATATCTAGTGATTGTAGAATAATTATCGATACTTCAATGAAAGAAAACACTGGTATCAAATATAAGAAAGTATGGATAAGAAAACATGAAGAACAGGTGAACACAGACAAGGTCCCAGAGATCGCAAGATTGGCAATAAAATGTGATGAAGAAAATTCTACAGAGAAAAAGAAAGATGCCAGATACATAAAGGTTTGGAAAATAATTGAAATAAAAGAAGGACATGTAAATAAGGAACAGGTTCAAGATATTGTACTTTTAGGCACTGTAGTGAAATATGAATCCACAGACAGAAAGAAATAAGTCAGATCTCAGAGAGATGGTGAATCTACTAATGAGGATGATGATGAATACACTTCAGAGAAATAATTCTTCTGATCCACCCGACTTAGAGACTCCCAGATAATATGAATAATAGACAGGGGGAGTCTATGTGGTACTTGAGACAGACCAGAGAACCATCCTTCGAGCAACTTGCAGAATTTGAGTAGATAGATTCAATGAATTCAATTAGAAAAAGTACAATATGATAGATTAATCAGTTGTAGTAGTACTTCATGATAGTATAGTGACATATGAGTCAAAATTATGGATAGTTGTGTAGAAAAGTCTTGAACAATATGGACATATATGGATGTGAAATCAACTTTTCTGAATGAGGAACTTGAAGAAGAAGTCTACATTGAACAATTGGTTCCTAGAGCATGGTACTCTAGACTGGATAAATATCTACAAAATATAGGGTTTAGAAAAGGAAGTGTAGACAACAACCTCTACATCAAGGTAACTCAAGATGGTATTTTATTAATTAAAGTTTATATTGATGATATTATTTTTGGAAGTACTGATGACATGCTAAGCTAGAAATTTGCAAAGGATATGCATAATGAATTTGAAATGTCATTACTTGGAGAACTATCCTTCTTTTTGGGTCTTCAGATATGTCAAAGAAACCAAGGAATTTTTATTTCTCAAACTAACTATATCAGAGAAATGCTAAAGAAGTTCGAAATGGAAGATCACAAACCAATTACCAATCCTATGAAAACCAGTTTCAAGTTGAGCAAAGATGATGATTCAAAGTCTACAGACTAGAGGAAATACAGGTCAATGATTGGTATCTTACTATATGTGACAACATCCAGACTAGATGTAATGTAGGCAGTTGGATAGGTGGCACGATTTCAAGGAGCATCAAAGGAATCACATGTATTAGCAGTGAAGAGGATTTTCATATATCTCAAAGGAACATACGAGTTTGTATTATGGTATCCAAAAGGAAAGGATCTATCACTTATTTCCTACACAGATGCAGATTGGGCGGGTTGCATTGATGATCGACGAAGCACCAGTGGAGCAACGCTCTACTTGGGTGAGTGTTTAGTATCCTGGGTAAGAAAGAAACAATCATCAATATCTTTATCTACAGTTGAAGCAAAGTATATTGCAACAATAGGATGTTGTACTCAAGTTCTATGGATGAAACAAACTTTGATAGATATACAGGTTGAGCATGATGAACCCATTCCAATCTATTGTGATAATACAAGTGCCATCAGTATCTCAAAGTACCTGATGATGCACTCCAAGATGAAGCACATTCCAATAAAGTATCAATTTCTATGGGAACAGGTTGCAGAGAAGAACATCAAAGATGAATATGTGGGAACAAAAGAACAAGTGGCAAGCATCTTTACAAAACCACTTCCATGGGAATCCTTTGAGTATCTTCTCCAAAGACTCAGAGTAATTTCTACTCGAATAATGAATGATTTTGAATGCTTGGTTGAGCTTGTCCTATCGATTTTTAATGGAATTAATGCATTCCCGCAGCATAGTCACATCGACTATGTCAATTTTAGTTCCTTAGGTGTGCGATCAACTTGGGAAATAATTTTTTTAGACTTCTTGGTTGAGTCGATCCATTTGGAAAGTCAAATACCTCTAGTTGAATCATCCTACCATTTCACTCTCTTCGTTTCTATAAATTCGATGAATGCTCGAACTTTTGAATACATTATTTATTTGGTTAGTATAATATTGTTTGATTGAAGTCTTGTTTGTAGTTTTTCCCACTCACTTGATCTTCATAATTCACCTTTATGATTTTTTTTTTCATTTGGATGATGTTGTTCTCTTTCTATCAATCAACTGGTTTTCTTTTTTAGGTAATGGCGCAAATCTTGCCTGGGTGCATAACTTGCTCTTTCTTTTTGGGTTTCCTTTCTAAATGTTTCCCAGGGACTTTTTTCTCTTCTCATCTTCAAATATTTTGGTGTGGATGGGTGTATTGTGAGTTGATCATATAATTTATAGTTTTTCAATCAATTTTTGTACCTGATTCTAGTAATCGACTTGTTTATTGCTTAATTTCGATTTCTTGATTTGTATGTTCTTAATATTTCTTTTACATTTATTTCTTTGACTTGTATTTATTTTATTTTTTATTTTTCTCTATTAGATTTACTTTTGACTTAGGTCACCCTAAAGTTTTTCAACCAAGTTGAGTCCTATTGGCACCCCCAAAGAGGTTTTCACCAAAAATAATTTAAATATTTATTTGTGATATATTTTTAGATGGGACCCATTGACTAATTTATTGAAAGGGTTCCCTTATAGAATTTTCAACTGTACTTGTCCTGAAGGTCAAATATCCTTGACCAGATATATACCCATCCATGTAGTCTCTAGCTTGCATGGTTTACCTTTTACACAACTATCATATAGAAGTACCAAGGATCCATTATTGATGTCTTTCTTCTTAAGGTGTCAATCATGCCAAGATTTCTACTGTCTCTTTTGAATTTTCTGATGTTGTTGTGCCAACATCCTTTCTTCTTCTGATTGGTTTAGTTGGTAGAAGTGTTGTCTTATGTTCATTACATGATCAAATTCCAGGACTTAGGCCATTTGACCTGCGTTTGCAAAGAAATGAGGTGGGATCACTGCTTCTTGTCCATAGACTAGTTTGAATGGAATCTGGCCAGTCAATATTTTGTATTTGTTTCTATATGCCCACAATATTGTTGAAACTTTGTCATCCAAATCATCTATGTCAATACCACATATTTTTGTCTGGCCCTTATGTAGTGTTTTGTTAAAATATTCGAGAGCTCCATTAGCTTGTGGGTGATATGAAATTGTTTTTCTATGGTCGATCATGAATTTTCTCATCAATACTTCAATTGTAATATTAATGAAGTGGGTTCCTTGATCACTGATTATCATTAAGGGGTAGTGAAACCTGGTTACTATATTTTTGTAAATAAATATTTTGGTTGTTTCCTTTGTGAAATTATTGATTAGTTCATCTTCTTCCCACTTTATTATGTATTCGACGACTGAAATAATGTATTTTTTTCCCAACCTTTTTTATCTTTTAGGGAAAGGTCCAAAAACATGAATAACCCATATTTCAAATGGTAAACAGGGGTTTACCGAGTGCAGGGGAATTTCATTCTTCCACAATGGTCGACCTATCCTTTGACACTTGTCACATTTATTTACCTATTCTCGATAGTATTTATGTGAAGTCGACCACCAAAGGCTAGCTTGGAGTATTTTCCTGGATGTTGTGTTGACTTGAAAGTGACCTCCCAAGGCACATATTTGTAGAATGTTGTCGAGCCCTAGTTTGTAAACATATCCATTCATGAGAGTGAATGGAGAAAATTTTGTGGCTAGGATTTTTCGTTTATTGTTTGGGATATCTTAAGGTGATTTCCCTTATTTTAAAAAAATTGCAACATCTTCTAGTTATTTTGGAATTGATTCAACCCTGAATAGATTCACATACGATAAATCATTGTCTATCCCTATAAGATCTTCCCCTGTTTCAAGTTGGGATAGACAGTCCAGACCGACATTGTTTTTTCCCAGTGAGATTACTACTTCAAAGTCAAATTATTGGAAGAGTAGTAGTCATTAAAATATTTTACGTTAAGGGAATATTTTATTAACTAGGTATTTCAATGCTTGATGCTATGTAAAAAATGTAAAGGGATTTGCTAATATATAGTGCCGAAATGTTTGCAGGGAAAACATCATTGCTAAGGTTTCTTGTTTAGTTGTTGAACAATTCATTTCTACTTTATTTAGCTTCCAACTAGCATATGAATTTGGATGGTCAACCATGTTATCATATGGATGGGATAAGAACACACCAATTGCAACATTCGAGGTGTCAACATGGACATGAAATTTCCTTGACCGGTCTAGAAATCCTAGGATGGGCACTCTTACCAATTTTATTTTTAATATTTCAAATTATTTTTCACATTATTGGCTCCACTGGAACTCGACTTCTTTATTTAAAAGATCAACGATTAGGAACGTGATGTCAAAGTAGTGTTGGAAAAAATTCTATAATACCCCTTGTGTCCAAGGAATATTTTGATTTTTTTCTAGTTGAATTGTGGTTTCAAGTCGAGGATGAATTTAATTTTATCCATGTCGACTTTTCTCCCATCCTTGCATAAAATATGGCTCAACAGTATGCCTATAGGCATGGAAAAGATACACTTTTTGATGTTTAAATACAACTGAATTTTCCTGCATCTTTCCAGAATCATTTGCAACCATTGGATGTGGTCTTTTGGTAGGCTATAAATAGTCCATTCATTGAAATACATAGCCATTGTTTTATAGATATATTCTTGAAATGCCTGTAACATTATCCTAGAGAAGACTATTGGGGCGTTTATGTTGGAATTATTGATTGTGTATTGTCATTGATGGAAACTTGAATCAAACATAGAAAGTCATATGATTATGAGGTTGATGACAAGGAAGGAACAAAAGAGTCCCTCAGATTACCAGATCATGAATAATATCTCTCAGATGGACCAATGCAGAGAAGCTTAGGATATATATTCTTGTGATCATATAGAGCCAGTGCATAGAGGAGCACACTGACATAAATATCAAGAGAGAAGGCGTGTTTGAGTGAAGTAGAAACATAGTTCTACAATCGAGGAAATTTGTGCAAAGGATTGTGGAGTAATCATGACCGTTCGTTTGATTTGTGAAAACCCGCAGACTGTTCGATCGAGAACAAGAGTTTTCAATCACAGAGATTGATGTTGGATCGTCAGATCAAAATAATATCATGACCATACGGTAAATAAGGAAGAACAATGTTGATCATTAGATAAAAATAAGAGCATTATCAGATGGTAAAGAACAAAGAAATGATGTTGATTGTTGGATCAAAATTAAATCATGATCAAATGACTCAGATCTCTTTCCGTGAGTCTACTGAGAAACCAAAAAATGGCTAAGTATCATATTCTATCGATATCACTTAAAAATTTCTAAGTATGGTTCATTATGGAGGTAAAAAAAGTTGGGTGTGCATTTTGATGAAATCCGGGAAGATATATGAGTCCGCGAGTCTCAGATTCCATGAACCTGAGAAAAATCACTTAAAATGTTTTTTAAGTATAGGTTCATCTTGGAGGATACGAAAGTTTGGGCGTGCATTTTCATGACACCCAAGAAGACATGTGAGTCCACAAGTCTGAGAGTCCGCGAACCTGTCACATAAAATAATTCTAAGTAAAATTCCATGTTTAAAATGAATAAGAACCGTCCACTCAACAATTGATTATATCTTAACCATCAATCTGTCTAAAGTGCTTAGATAAAATAAGGACCATCCATATTAACACCTGATTAAGTTCATGACATTTATTTATTCAGATCATTAAGTCACACTATTTTGTCCCCACTAGATTTGACATAAAAATGGATCGTTAATATCAAAACTAGATTAAATAAGAGTCATTGGATAAAGGTATTCTTGGAAGTAAGGTAGGACATTGGATTAGCTCATGGGTTCAATCCCAACCATTCATCAGTAAAAGGTAAAGTGGGTTGAAGGAAGCACATATGTGCCTAAAATATTTAGGCATGAATAACATATATATTCACATTGAATTCAATGGTCGAGATTTAATATTGATCTAGATATGATGGTAGCCGAGACTCTATGAAACCAGAGCTTAGTACAACGAAGAAATTGATAGTTTTAGTCAATTTCAAGAAGGGTTTTCAGACCAATCATTCCATAAGAAAGACCACATGAGAAATATCAAAACATAATTAATCTACAAGGAATTTTAATTCTATTAGGTTAATTATAATTATAGTCTATTTTGAATGAAGATGCATGTTGATTCATTGAAAAGACACAATGGTTCAATGATGCACACCATTTGGAACGATATATAAAATCATAAGAATGAAGAATACAAGTGTGATTCAGGGAGGTATATGAGTATATTCTACCTGAGGTAGAGTCCCAGGAATAAGATTACAGAGTAAAACTATGCAGTGAGGGTGGAAGGGAGGAACTTGGGAGGATTATAGTCCTCTATAGGTTGAAGCCTCAATAATAAGGATTTGCAGCTTCCTTTCAAGTTGGTTCTTGAAGAATACAAGGGGTTGAAGCCTCCTTTAAAGTTGGTTCTTGGATAAGAAAGGAGTTGTAGATTCCTTGAGTAGGGGCTCATAAAAGAAGGGGATTTGTCTCTCCAAGAGTTGGTTCTCTAAAGAGGATTGGTTTCCTTCATAATCACAAATTATTATTTAGAAAACTTTGTAATTGTAGTTAGTATATTTAAATAATTGATTTTAAATACAATTCCATTGTTGATCCATTGTGGTGATTAATAAAATAAAATTTTAATTACTAATTGTTTAAAAAGGTAACATTAATTCACCCCCCCTCTTGGTATTTCCAACAATTGGTATCATAGTTGGTGCCTTAAACCCAATCTAATAACTGGAAGGTAGATTCTGCATAATCCAATGGATCAATAAGAAGGAATTTCTTCCATCAGAGAACCTTTTTTCAAAGGGAATGATTATGAACTTTGGAGTGTGAGGATGAAAGGATATATAATGTCCCTGGGTTGTGATATATGGGAATATGTAGAAGATGGGTACACTACACTTTCTATTCCTCTGACAGAAACAACTGGAAAGAAGTTCTGCAATGTCAATGAAAGAACATCCAATGCCATCCTAGGAGGATTATCCAATCCTATATTTGTGAAAGTAATGCATTGTAAGTCAGCAAAATAAATATGGGACAAACTAAAGACCATATATTAAGGAGATAAAAAATTAAAAAAGTCCAAACTACAAACCTACATAATACAATTTTAAAACCTGAAAATGAAAGAAGAAGAGAAAATAATAGAATATCTTCAAAGAGTAGATGAAGTGGTCAATTAAATTAGAGAATTAAGAGAAAAAATCAATGATCAACCCATTATCCAAAATATATTGAGATTATTACCCATGAGATATGATGCCAAGATTTCTACTCTTGAAGACAAACTAGACCTTGATAAGCTCACAGTGGATGAACTACATGTGATCCTCACAACATATGAGATGAGAATAGGGAAAGAGAGACCAAAAAAAGGAGAAACACATTTTAAAACATCAAAATAAAAAAGGAATAAGGATAATATCTCTAATGAATATCAATTAGATACATAAGATGTATAAGAGGACAACTTTATAAAGAAACTTCAGAAAGGATCTGGAAAATATAAAGGAAAGTTACCCTTCAAATGTTTCAACTGTGGCAGAATAAAAAGTTTTTCTAAAAAATGTCCCTATCCCAAGAAGGAGGATAGTGATGATGAATAAGTCTACAAACAAAAATACCATAAAATGGATAAACACCAATACTAGAATAGATTTTATAAGAAAAAGAAAAACCTCTACTCTAAGGAGGACATCAGTTCTTTAGACATGAGTGAAGATGATGGAGAGATTATATTTATGGGAATGAAAAATAATGATGTCGATAATAATGAAGAAAATTATGAAGATGAAGGAGAAGTAAAATTTTGAATAAAAATAAGAATATATCATTAAGAGAACAACTGTCGAAATATGAAGAAGAACAAAATTCAAGAGAAAGAGAAGTGTCAAAGACCATCAAAGAAATAGGTAAAGTCATCAATGATTTGAAGACTCAACTCCAGGAAGCCAAAATAATTGAAGACATCATTTTAAAACAAATCAATGATAGGGAACAATACTTTGAAAAGATAGGAGCTAAAATTGTCCTACTAAAAGGAGAAATTGAAAAAGAAAAGAAGCAATCAAGATTTGAAAATAGTTCAAAAATATTGAATGATATTCTTAATAATCAAAGGTCACCAAATGACAAGATGAGATTGTGATAGACTCAATATTCAACATATATGACACAAAGGATAAACAAAATTCTAATTAGTCATGCATATTCTCTTAAAGTATCCTTAAGAAGAGAAGATAACAAGGAAACGATGAAGCCATTGAAGACTGTTCCAAATAAATAGAAATCAACACTCCCTACTAAAGAAAAACATGACAAGAAGAATACAATCACCAGAAGGAATCCCCCTAATAGATATATGTTTATTGGATACTGCTAATCTTGCAATAATTTTGGACATAATATAGTATACTACAAATTTTATGGATAATACAATCATATAAATGTCCAAAGATATAATAACAATAATTACAATGCAGAGAAGAGAAACTATAACTAATTTTCAACTTTGCAAAACTTTAATATTGAATGTCAAAGATGCAACAATTATGGTAATAAGGCCAGTGAATGTATATTTCCAAAGTATTACTTGAAGGAAAGTATCTCCAACATTAAGGATAAGAAGATATGGAGAAGAAAATCTAAATTACAAAGGAAGAAAGATGATGAATTTATTGCACCTGAAATTGATAAAATTAACAATAGGAGAATGATGGGTGAAGTGTTTGACAAGGAATATAAAAATAATATTTATGCATATAAAGTGGATCAATATCAATAAAATAAAACTCCTAAAGAAAAATGTGACACAATTGCAGAACTTGATAATGCCTGACAAATAAATTATCCATCACCTAACAAATGGAAAATGCAAAAAAAAAAATTCTAAAGAAGAAAATGAAGAAGCCTCTTTTACCCAAAATAGTAAATGATTATGAACTCTTAGACACAAATCCATGTACAGAATTGAGTGATGAATATCTTGAAGAGTTTTCAACTTTATTTTGATGATGTACCAAATTCCCCCTCAACAAAAAATATGAACAAAAGGAAAATAATGGATTGAAGGACTAACTGCAATATCAATAGCAATATTTGATTAAGAAAATGATTATGATAATATGGGCACGCAACCATATCACTAGTTGATACAACAAAAATGAAGATGCCTTTTTGGGTTACAATTGAATGAATAAGTTGACTAGCATCATGAAGAAATTATGAGCAGCCTAGAAGGAAATAAAAATAGTTATTGAGCAACAATTGTATAATCTTGGCACACTCTTGAAAGAAGCTAAAGGGAAATAGAAACTAAAGGATATCTAGTGCATCATTGAAGTATTCTGGTTAGAAAAGGATTATAGCCTAAGTATTATGGCAAAACATGTCTTTAGTACTTGAGGCAGTAGTACACAAGTACATGAAAGGTGCAATTTCTCTTGAAAAGTATTGATTAGTAGTCAAAGGGGAAGAATTGTTTACAAGGGGAGTTTCAAAATACAAGAGGTAAGTTTCCTTCTACATTGATGTTCAAGATGGAGAGATAAACAATAAAACAAAATCCAAAAACAACAAGAATAATCTCCAATTAAAATTCATCAGAAAAGAAGCACTTGGACAAGGGGAGTATAGCTTCAGGGGGAGTATAACCTCGGGAGGAGAAAATAAACAACCCCTTTTATTATTGTTTTCAAAGGGGGAGATATAAAGAGAAAAAAAAGTAAGCTCAAAGGACTCAAAATAATACAAAATACACATTCACAGGGGGATAGATAAAGAGAAAAACAAGTCAACTCAAACATCTGAAAATAATACAAAATACACATTCACATGGGGAGAGAAGCAGTAAGAGTTTCACTCTTTTCCATTGATGTCAAAGGGGGAGAAAAGTACTAAAACAAATTCAATTCCCAAATTTGAATATGAGATCAGTGATAGGGGGAGAAAAGATACAAACTCATTTGTTTTACACATATGTTTCCCTCAATTCCAAAGGGGGAGATTGTTGGCATTATTGATTGTGTATTTTCATTGATGGAAGAATGAATCAAACAAGGACAATAATCAAACATGGAAATTCATATGCTAATGAGTTTGATGACAATGAAGGAACATAGGAGTCCCTTAGATTACCAGATCATGAATAAGATATCTCAGGTGGATCAATGTAGAGAATATCATGAGAGATAGCCTCGTGATTGGATAGAGATAGTGCATAGAGGAGAGCACTGACACAAATATCAATAGAGAAGGTGCATTTGAGTGAAGCCAAAACATAGTTCTACAATTGAGGAAATCCACGCAAAGTATTGTGGATTAATCATGACCATTCATTTTATTTTTGAAAACCTACAGATTGTTCGATTGAGAACAAGAGTTGTCAATCACAAAGATTGATGTTGGATCGTCGCATCAAAATAAGATCACGATCGGGTGGTAAAGAAAGAAGAACAATGTTGATCATTGAATCAAAATAATAGCATGATCAGACAGTAAAGAATGAAGAAACAATGTTGATCGTTGGATCAAAATGAAATCATGATCAAATGACTCATATCTCTTTCTGCGAGTCCATTAAGAAACCAAAAACTGGCTAAGTATCATATGCTATCGATATCACATAAAAATTTCTAAGTATGGTTCATTATGGAGGTAACAGGAGTTGGGAGTGAATTTTTATGACATTCGAGAAGAGACATGAGTTTGCGAGTCTGAGATTCTGTGAACTCAAGAAAAATCATTTAAAAGTTTTTTTAAGTATAGGTTCATCTTGGTGGTTGCGAAAGTTGGGTGTGCATTTTGATGACACCTGAGAATATGTGTGAGTCCGCAAGTCCAAGATTCTATGAAATCATCACATAAAATAATTATAACTAAAAGTCCATGTTTAAAATGAATAAGAATCGTCCACTCAATGAATGATTATATCTGAACTGTTGATCTGTCTAAAGTGCATAGATAAAATAAAGACCGTCCATCTCAACACCTAATTAAGTCTGCACGGTTGATTTTTTCAGATGATTAATTCATGCGATTTGGTATCCACCATAATTTAGGTAAAAATGGATCGTTAATATCAAAATGAGATTAATTCAAATTGTTGGATCAATATATTCTCAAGAGTAAGGTAGGCCATTGGATCAACTCATGGGTGCAATCCCAACTGTTCATCTGTAAAAAGTAAAGTGGGTTGAAGGAAGCACATAGGTGCATAAAATAGTTAGGCATGAATAAAATATATATGCACATCGAAATCAATGTCAAGATTTAATCTTGATCTAGATCTAAAGGTAGCTGAGTCTCTATGAAACTAGAGCTCAGTACAACGGAAAAATTAACAGTTTTAGTCAATTTCATGAAGGGTTTTTAGATCGATCATTCCAGAAGGAATATTGACATGTGAAATATCAAAAAATAATTAATCTACAAGGGATTTGAAGTTGATTAGGTTAATTTTAATTACAATTTATTTTGAATGAAGAGGCATGCTGATCATTGAAAAGACACAATGGTTCAGTGATGCACACAGTTTCGAAGGATATATAAACTCATAAGAATGAAGAATGAAAGTGTGACTCAGGGAGATATACAAGTATATGTTACCTGTGTCATATTCATATGAATAATATTGTAGAGTAAAAATATGCAGTGAGGGTCGAAGGGAAGAGCTCGGGAGGATTGTAGTCCTCTACAGGTTGAATCATGAACAACAGGGATTTGCAGCTTCCTTTCAATTTGGTGCTTGAATAGTGTAGTGGGTTGGAGCCTCCTTTAAAGTTGGTGCTTGGAGAAGCAGGGAGTTGTAGCTTCCTTGAGTAGGTGCTCATAAAAGAAGGGGATTTTTGTCTCCAAGAGTTCGCTCTCTAAATAGGATTAGTGTCCTTCACAATCACATATTATTCTTTACAAAACTTTGTAATTATAGTTAATTATATTTATATAATTGATTTTAAATACAATTCCATTGTTGATCTATTATGGTGATTAATAAAATAACAAGCAATTATTAATTGTTTAAAAAAGTAATATTGATTCACCCCTCCCCTCTTAGTATTTCCAATAGTTTTTAAGGCCAAACGATACAAATTTGTATCCAAATGATCTAAATTCATAAATGAGTGTATTTTTTTCTTGGTATTCATTTGCTATAGGTACTTTATTGTATCCGAAGAATCCATTGGGGAACGAGTAACATTCATGTCCTTCTACTTCATAATAATATCATCAAAAACTGTCGTCGGGAATGGATTAGTCATTGTGATTTTATTCAATCCGTGAAAGTCGACACAAATTATTAATTTATTTGGGTTGTTCTTCTTTGGTTTCACGACCATGGGGCTTTCCTATTTTGACTTATCGATTGGGTATATAATGTCAATAAATAGCATTGATTCGATTACTTTTTGAACAATGAGCCTATATTTGTGTGCCAACTTATATCGCCATTTTTTGATAGGTTTGGCACCAAGGATGATGTTGATTTTCATTTCACCCATCTCTTGTACCAATCCTTTGATGTCTTTATAGTCATGTGAAAATACATCTTGGTATTTCTTTAGTAGGTTGACTATTTCCATGGTTTTCTTGTCGGACCAATAGTCACTTGTTCTGGCCATTTCTGATCGATCATCTATTGATATGTCGAATTCTTTGGTTTTAATTTTCGCATCCATCGATTCAAGAACTTTTGGCTTGTCCAATTGGAATTTTCCTTCCATAACTTGATTATAACGCGACAAAAAATCGATTTTTTATCTATCATCTTTCTCCTAATTTTTTTCCTCAGTCATGGAGTACACTGTTTTTATATAGTTTTGTACTCCTGGATGGTTTTTCTTCCATCAGAAGATTTGTATCGGAAAAATTATGTTTTCCATGTCTATTTGATGAGCGATGATATTATTTGGATTATGTTTAGATATTAAGTTGCAATTCGAAGTCGAGTCCATCTCCACTTTATTTTTTCCTTTTTTCTGAATCTCCTGGGGACTTTATTTTTCTAAGAATTTTTTTATCTCTCTTGCTACATCTTGCAATAGTGTCTCTTCATGTCTAAATTGAAAGTCCTTAAAGAAGTTTTTTTTATTTACTTCCAGTCATATGTGTGTCCACATGCTTCCTCAATTTTATAACATATGTGGGGTATATTTTCCAATGTGTTTGGAAACATGTGAGGCCACACTCTCTCATCTTTGTAGCCTACTTTCCTCCATTCCTTCTCACATTGTTGGATGTGAGAGATTACGTCAAACATAGGTTTAAAAGTCATTATGTCAGTATTGGATGAAATGTTTTTCCCTAAATCTTTCAATGAAGTAAAGGGTGGGGGTACTCCACGTTTTTATTTGAGGTGAATGTGTCTCCCACCATCGGGCATATTGGTACATCAAGGACTAGACTAGACATTTCACTCTCCCCTGGTCTCCAAATGACCCGGAAACCTCATCAACATGCTTCTCTAAAGAGTTTATTCCGTTGAACCACAAGGGCTGATTTGTTTGTGAATTTGTTTGAATTAGTGTTCGTGTATGCTTGATATTTCTTTCGGCCAAAATAGGTACCACTTGTACTGAGAAGCATGATTTGGATCACCTTATTGGTATAGATTCTAATGAATAGTACTCTTTGGATTGAGCTTCATAGATTTCCATTTTCCAATTGTATAATTTTGTATCTGAGTTCTGGCCTATTGACAATGGAGACCTATCTAGAATTTATCCTTTACTATTTGGATCAACATTATCCTTTTTCTCATTCATTACTTGGTATAGTCATCGGTCTTTGTGAGCTTTGTCCCATGTCTCGAACCATGATTTTCCTTATTTTGAGTCTAGTGGAATTATGATTTTTCTACCACTTCCTTTTGTTGGCCCTTGGTTATGGAAGTATGCGAAGATCAAGGAAGAAAAGGGAGAATGAGACCTGCATGAAAGACACAGTAACTGTTATTGGGTTGAAGTGAACAAAAGAGAAGAAAATATGGAGCAAAGTATGAGAAAGAAAGTCGTTGGATGAGGAGATCGTGGATGACATATAAGAAAGGAAAAAGGATCGTGGGCAGGTCAACAAGCGAAAAAATCCACCATTGGATGCTTTGGATCACCGTGCAAGAAGAAAGGAAAGATAGGCTGGCAAAGCCCTGAAAAATATGGGTCAAGTTGACCTAGGGTTTTAGACACCTAGGGTTTTGGTATCTAGAGTTTTGGACACCTAGGTTTCGGCCTACGGGTGTCGGTGAGCTATTGTAATGTATAAATAGAGGTCATGAGGGCCTAGTTTGGGTTGGTAGTTTTTGTTGGTATGTCGGGTTGGTATGATATTTCTATTGATCTATTTGTATTGTTGATGTGAGTGAGTATTGTATTGAGAGAGAGAAGTGTTGAGAGTGAGAGACTTCTGGATTGTAAGATCTTCAGCTGGGTGCAAAGATCAACCCTACAGGTGGGTGCGCAGGGAGGGGAGATAAAGAGAGGAGAAGAGAAGATATGCTAGTTAAGAGCGCATACAAGAACTATATGCTTTGCCTCAATATATTATAGCACAGTTATGTGGACGTAGCCCTAGAGACAGGGTGAACCACGTATATTTTGTGGTGTGTATGAATGGTGCTTTGTGTCTATCATTGATATACTATGATTGCATTACTACTTTAGATCTGATAAGTATATGTGCAGAATAGATCTAAGTTGATAAGTGATATATGAATTTTGTGTTGTTCTTGTGTTAGATCCACTTGATATTCCCTTTGGTTGTAGACATCTCTATCCTGCAACCCCCTCATAGTTTCTTCGAGTGAGACTGCATGTGCTTCATAGGTGATGCCGAAAGGGCCAGTAGTTAGGGCTTGTTGGTGTGCTCTTGGAGCTTAACCTTGGGTTTTCCCTTGTGCCAACAAATGGTTTCCTTGTTGGGACAAGAATCTTTTTGAGGGAATGTCAAGGTGGTTTCCATTGAAGACAGAGATTCAAAAGTGGATAGAGGATCAAGGGAAGGACTTTGCTGAAGCCCAAAATAAGAGCCCTAATCTTAGCACTGAGGATTGAATAGAAAGATATATCTTCATCGATATACATGAGATATTCTTTGGAGGGATCCATCAGGAGCTATATGAGTGGCTAGCTAGATTAACAGATACCCAGTTCGAGATCCGATCTAGACCACCTATGGTTTGGATGTCAGAGTTGATCAAGAAGATCAACAAAGTTGATAACACCATATCATGAGCAGTAGATCACTGGTTTGATAGTACCATTGGAGGGTACATCACAGAGTTCATTGTTGATAGAGTAGAATCGTACAACCAAGCCGAGAGATATTTCTTTAAGGGACCCAGAGGGAATTTTTTTCATTTTCTGAAGCTAAGAATCAATATGCTATTGCATGAGAAGAACATATTGAAGACACAATAGATTGGTCAGATCAAGAAAGGATAATGTTCAAGAATTTGGAAAGTGACAGTGAAAAAAAAGCTGGACATAGGCGCAATGGGAGAGTATTCAGAGAAGTTCATCTTACGAACCTGTTTAAGAAGAACTACGGGGAGGAAGGTTTCTACAGTGGAGAAGAAGTAGAACTGACAGACGAAGAACATTCATAACCCACCAGGGAAGAGGAAGGAAAAGATGAAGAGCTCTGTCGAGGAGAACCTGAAACCTCAGAAACTATGCAAACCATAAAAGTAAGTATTGTTATCCTTCCTGTTGATTTAGTATTAAGAAACTAGAGTAATCCCATTCACCAGAGCATCCAGAGCACTGCCAATAGTAGTCCACCGCATATTCAATCAGGAACCCTAGGAAGATCTATGGAATATGAGATGACACTCCCTATCTTTAGGCGAGATGGATCTGAAGATCCTGATTAGCACTAGTTTCTATGTGAAGCCGTATGGAACATTAAGAATGTCACAGATGAAGTTGTCAAAAGAACTCAGTTCAATACAACTCTCAGAGACCATGCACTGAGTTGGTACATGAAACTTGTCCAAGGACTTTCACAACCTAATCCATTGAATCATATCAAGAATGCGCTAATTGCAGAATTCAAGAAACCTAAGTCGGAGTCACAATGTATTACAGAGCTGAAAGAGATCAAGAAAAAGGTATCTGAACCTGTTTGGGATTTCAATAAGAGATTCAAGACCTTAATAAGATGATTGAATTTTCAGATCCCAGACGAACATAACAAGGAATGGTTCATTGTTTCCCTTATACCACACATTAGAGTTCCCCTAATGCAACAGAAGATTGCTTCGCAAGATGAGGCTTTGGAGATCGCCATGAAGCTAGAATCAACCCCTATGGGAGAATCCATCTTAGGTATGAGCCAGATATTGATTCATCTAACCAGGGATGATTTTAAGGATGGAAATTTATTTTAAAATGTAGAAACCTTAGTGAATCTTATCGATCCTTCATATGACAACTATAAATGTTTGGCGATATTTTTGTAAAAATATTCAAATTTCTAAGGATTTTATATAGTTTTTATAAAATTTTGGCGATTTTTAAGGTAAAATAATTTTATCTTATAGAATTTGGGCGAATCATTATTAAAATAATGAATCTCATTTTTGGAAAAACCATGGAAAATTAGCCCATGAGCGAAATTTAGCCCCTAAAATCATCCATGGAGCTAACTAGTTTGTCTCTGCAAGTCGAAGATATGAAGAAAGACAAGGGAAAAGATAAAAGAGAAGACATCTGGTGTGTCAGATGTAGATCAAAAGGCCATGATAAGGAACAATTTCCTCTATTCAATGAATAATTTGCTTCTGGAGCTCCGAGCCCCTTGAATCAAGTCATCTTACCCTAGTGCGAGGTATGCAGAAACAAACATCATACTGGTGAGTACTATTATATGAAAAAGTATGTTCAGACACCTACAAATTTGTATTGTACATTCTGTAAGTCCGTAGGATATAATGATAGGGATTTTAGGGCTTATGATCTCATGCATGAAAGTTCAATAGAAATATATAATATTCAAGACGAAGTACAACAAGAAGGAAACAGTACGCAGTATAACTCTCCTGGAAGAGGAAACTTCAATCCTCGTGGTGGATTCAGAGGAAGAGGAAGAGGAGGAGGAATGGGTCGAGGCTGAGGATAGATCATCTGCTATAACTGCACACAACCAGGACACCTTGCAAGGGATTGTCAGAACCCTTGTACCACTTGCAGCTACTGCAACTCATTTGACCATGTTATAGAAGATTGTCCTATTCTGTTGGCTAAGCTTCAGGAAAGATGAGGACCTTAGCAGAACCCGTAAGTGAAATTGATTTATGCTGAACCACATGGAGAAGACCCTTGAGTCGTCATTATAATAAGAGGAGGCGTTGTTACAGGAGAATATAGACTGACACAAGGGAAGACTACATAAGATTTAGGAATTAGGAAATCTACAGAGAAGACACAAATGTTTGATGCAAGGAAAGAAAGACAGATGTTTGAGGAAGGCCAGGAAATAATTCAGAGGAAAATAAGGCTCTGCATCAAAGAAAAGACCAGAAGTGAGAGAATATGGAATGCCTTTGGCATTTGATCAGTCTGCTTCACCAAAAGAAGGAAAAGAGGTAAGCAAGCTCATGGAATTTTTATACACTTGTATTAATTTGATTCAGGATGAAAATGTTGTACAAGAGCTACAGAATTTAATTAGATAATATGAGATAGGAAAGATAGATCCCTTACTAAATAGGGAAGTACACCAAATTGGTAAGAAGAGAAGGAAAAATAAGGAATTACGTTTGAATGCTCAAATAGGAGAGTATGAGATAGACTATGTAGTCCTCAACTTAGGTTTGGAGGTCAATGTCATGACGAAGAAAACCTAGGCACTGATGGGAAAACCGAAGTTGATCTATTCCCCTATCAGGCTTAGGATGGCTAACCAACAGGCTATCATCCCATTTGGACGATTGGAGCATGTCCCTGTGAACATTGATGGAGTAAGAAAATTTGAAGATTTTGAGGTAATTGAAATAGTTGATGACAATTGTCCTTACCCTGTGCTGTTAGGAATTGAATGGGTCTTCAATAACTCTACTCTTGTTGACTTAAATAAAATATGTATGAATTTTGAAAAATATGGCCTTAGGTTCATTGCACCTTTAGATCCAGACGAAGGTCAGCGGTACACAGAACCTATTAGAGAAGAAGACCATGCATACACACTAGAAAACATATATAAGCTAATAGCCAGACGATAGGACTACATTAATCCTACAACAGATGGGAATCTAAGCTAGTGAAGTGACAATGCATGCTCATCAGACTTAGAAGAATCACTGGAGAACTGGCAGAACTAGATGTATGAATTATCTACAAGGAGATGTGCTAGATTGACTAGAGAAGTTTGCTAGATCGGCATAACAGTAAGTAACTTACCCACATTTGATGGTCTGAATCCATTAGAATCCTTCCTATCAGAATTTGAAGCAAGTGTACCAACACAACAGAGGTTGTTGGCGATGGATGAGGCCTTGACTTCCACACCAACAATATGGTGGGGAACACACAAAAGTAATATTACAGATTGGGTACAATGTCGTACTTTGATGACAATGTGATTCTCAACACAAGTAGAAGGATGTGAAGTTCACTACACAAGTCAAAGCTTCCCAAAGGGCCATGTGAAAAGTTGTGAGGAAGCCTGGAGAAACATTCCTAAAGAACAATGGGTACATATATTCATCAACACGTTGGACACGAAACCTATCAATTGGTACCTTCAAGAAGAACTGCGCCTCATCACTATAGATTGAAAATGTATGAATAAGAATTTTGTAACCACCTTCTTATTTGATCCAGGTGGATATTGGTGGCCACCCACCTTTTCCAACTGGCTCAAAACAACTTTATGGCAATTTTGGCAATTTACTATTTTTAGCAGGTTTTAACTTCTGGGGCCATTTTGAGGGCCTAAATGAAGTTTTTTTCAAGATCTAGGTTCTCAATGATAGCCAAAGGCATAATTTATCCCCCAAAATGAATCTCCTCGACGATACCTTTCCAACAAGCTATCACACGCCTAAAATGGAGATCGTATGCAAAAGTTACGACCCCGGGAAGTTGATGCACCAACTTACCCAAACGGGGCCCACATGACTTTTGGCACTTCATCTCCTAGGGTTAGGTTTTTGGATGTCTAGGACTTTTGG
>ML790900.1:269432-282173 GCA_009831015.1 Picea engelmannii | reverse complement strand
GTTTTATAGTGAAAGTTTCTCCTTCAGTTCAGACGTTCTCCTTTTTGTATTTTCTCTTATAGGTGGGACCGATACAAGATAGAAGTTGGTATAAACCAACTGGGTAAAAAGGTGGGAAAACTTAACTACTAGAGAAGGATGAGCCTAGGATAACCCTTTCACTCTAGTATGCAGACAATGATTCTCTACCACAGGCCTAATACTAATAAATTAACCTACTGGTGTTCCAATTATTGACCGAGATGCAATTTTTCAGAAGAAAACATACATACGATAAACGATAGAAAGAAAAATAGTTTCCTTAACTCTAATCATCAATCACATATTAACACAACGATTTAATTTTCATCATTAAAACAATAACTGTGAACTACATTGTATCAAATAACTTATCAATAGATTTAGAAGCTCTTACCCATTACAACATCCATTCATGAGATGAAATCAGAAATAATTCTTCTCCACATCCAATCATACACACCTTTGATGAAAAACACAAGCTCGTCTCTGGTCCTAAACATGACTTCTGAATTAAGGCAGCTTCAAAATAGTTCTTTACAAATCCAAAAAATGAGGGTCTTTGCAACCACCATCGACCTTTTGCTAACATGTCGATCCTCCTATTTATAACATACCATTAACTAAAAATAACTATTAAAGTGTAGCTAAGTAAAGAAAAAATTGCCACATGGCACTTTCTTCTATCAGTCTTCAAAGAGTCATCAAATGATCTCACTTGATTGGATGACTCTTTTCATACTCCAACCACTTGACAAAGAGATCCTCAAATGTGTTAACATACATGAATATATGTTGTTCCATTGGGGATGAAAGGATCTCCCTTATCTCTACTGCCCATTCTCGATACTTGACTATTAAGGCACTTAATTGATGCAACATGGCTCAAGATTTGATCGGCTACTCCATGAACTGTTGCACCTGTCCTGGCGCCATGTCTGCAACCTTTGTTATTTACACAGCCCATGATGAGTCTTATTCGGTATGTGATTTGAATATTTCACACAAGTCGACAAAGTCATCAGGTGTGCTGAATTCAGGGAGTCCGATGTCTCTCATTTCCCGGTTTATCTTGGTCTAGCATTTCTCACACTTGGCCCATTTCTCTTGGATTTCTTGATGAGGTTCCTGAGCCATTTTTACCCATTATTCATCTAATTTTCTTATCGATGTTGATTTCCCTTAGCCCCCAGATGTCGTGCTCTTCAACATCTTGACCTTGTTGCACCACGTTGATATAGTTGATCATTTCCACAACTTGGTGTGATTTCTCGTACCACCTCTCCATATCCTTTCATGTCGCTAGTTCCATGAGGATTTCTTATTGAAGCTCAACTATCCTTGTAGTGAATAGGTGCCATTCATTTGAAAATTTGTTGTAGGTCTCCTGGAATTCGCTTCTCAGGAACACCATGGCTTGTGTGGTGTCCTGGTAATATTTTTCCAAGTGGCACAAATGTTCCAATTCCTTAAACAAAGAAACCAACTCCTCTTCATCCCCTTTCACTCTGTCTACGGTGGCGTCTGTGATTACCATGCATGCACTGATAAGTTTTGATGTATTGGCATGCTCTGTGTTGATCAGTTTGTCCTCTGTGGTGATGAGGATGGAGCGATCTAGAGTAATCATCCTCTTCTTGGTGGTTCTCTGCACGATAGATTTCCTTTTCTAGTCATAGGCGATAACATGTATGCTAGTGACTTCATCCATGGGTTCATGGATTTGTTGATCTCCCTAGGTGAGCCTATTTCCCAAGCTCTTGATGGTGTATATTTGTTCAAGACTGGGTTCTTGAACCTCCTCCATGTGTTATGAAGGTTCCACCTATGTTTGTTTCTCATTGGGAGGTTGAGTATCAGTTGAAATTGAAGCATCGGGGGTAGGCTCGATACTTACTTGATAATCGGCCTATGAGATATCGATTTCCTACTGAGGAGATTCTTCTTTATGTTTTCCCGACACTGGCTCATCTGTCGGACTGTCCTTTTGAGTTTTTGGTACCTCGAGTAGTTCAATGTCTAAGACACTTTCTACCTCCCAGTCAGTCTGTGAAGGGCTCCAAATTTGAACGTCGGGAGCTAGGGAAGATTCCTTCTTAGGCTCCTTTTCCTCTGTGATATGCACAGGAGTCACTAGGGATACCTCCGGACTTTCTTCATCATCATAGATGTTTATCAATTTGCGGAAGGGGTTTGGTGCACTTGTTCACCCTAAAGTTCCTAGTATTTTCGACTGAGATGAAACATCCCCCAGTGATCCGACCTATGGCTTTGTAATTTCAGGGTTATCTAACCCGATTATTTCATCAATTTCTATTAGCTTAGGGCCTCTTGAACCTACCCAAATTTCATTTGGGTTGTCGACAGGAGACCCTATCATTCCTATGAGGTTTGATTCATCTTACAGATGATCAATTACTCGATGTGTCTATTATATCATGAGAATTCCCCTTTCCTATGCATCATGTGTCATAGGGAATCCTCTATCCTGCATTGGGGCCACCAAGGGAACCTTTTTTGCTTCTGCCGCTCTGATTTCTTCTCTGTCTCTGAGGTCCTATTGAGCCCGTTTATCTATGGTATTTTCATGTTAATCTAGGCTCATGTCCCTAAACCTTGTCATTTTGGTGTCATCCATCCTTACTACCACCTCGTCCCAGTCCGGGGCATTTTCCATGAAGACCTCATCTTCAAATTTGTCGTGGGTGTACGACCAACAGGACGACACTTGTGAAGCGTGTTGTAGGACTAGGCCCTTTCGATCATGCTTGAGGAATCGGCCTATATGGAACCTAAACTCAAGTTGGATCATCCCTTCTTGTTTGGATTGAGCTGTATCTTTAACCAAGTAGAAACCTACATGGAAACCATAAGGAATGAACACCCACTTCTTGTCCTTGACCAAGGTGGCATTGTATCCTTGTAGGATGGTTTGATAGCATATTTATCCTACTACAAGATAGTCTATCACATGAGCTGGTAAGATATGTGGTGCTATGGTGGTTCTAAACACCATGATGTATGTTTTGCGCTCGTCCAAGTACCAGTGGCCTACCTTGGAAATCATCTTCTTTTCCATGGCCGATAGTCTCGAGCATTCCTTCTTAAAAAGAATAAAATAAATTTGTGCGATGAATTCATCATAGATGAGGGAGTAAGAATTTTTATACCTATTCTCCCATAGCACACTGACATAGATGTGGACCGAGAGCTTTGTGAAATGCCAACTCATTATCATGCCAATGAAGATGTTTCTGATGCACATGACATCAAGTAGATATGAAGCCATGTGGAAAGTGGGTGTCTCTCCTTCCTTCAGTGTCTAAGCTTGTTGTATAAAGATGATTAGTTGTTTAGAAATGATTTCTCCCCAGTTGAAACTGCTCCCAAAGATTTCCACTATGTAAGATAAGGGCATCCATGCCTTTGAAAAACTAGAGGATTCCTTCTCTCCATATAATCGGCAGATGAGAGCCATCAAATAGATGTATGGCTCCCTTAAGTTGGTTGTCTGGTACCATCCAATGCTCTAGTTGGTGTACTTCTTTTCTTTCCTCCACCATGAGGCCATCACTGAGATGGTGTCGTGGTGCTCATAGAACTTCACAACAAAATATGTATTCAGCCACTCCTCAGGGTCTCAATGTTTGTAGTATTTCTGGACCTCTACTAGAAGGAACACCCCAACAGACACAACATTTTCATCGTTGATTAAACACTTATGTGTGTCTTTTTGGTTTATGAGCCACTTCAAGAGTTCTATATAGGTAAAAATGAGGGTTCTTCTTGCTACCATGTGTAGGTACTATCGTTGGATATTCAGAAACACCTCATCATCAAGTGCTCTCACGTCTGGGTCATTGTGTGGGATATATTCTAGGTATTCCTCTCGGCTGATATTTTTAAAGAGCTCTCCCCAATGTGGGAGTGTCGTCTTGGAACTTGTTCTTTCCTCTGTATCTCCAAAGGCTAGAGGCTGGATGAAAACCTTATTCTTTACTATCTTAATGATAGGTTTCGGCCTCAGAGTGTATTCTAATTGTTTTTTGGCCCTTGGAGAAGAGCCTTTTCCTAACTCTGGTTCCTTTAGCTTCAGAGTCCTCGACAATCATCTAGTGGTTGGATTTATGGGAGACATTTTTACTACAATCAAAATGAACCTTCGGAGACTGTGTAAAGAACAAAACCAGATAAGCAACATATAATTTGTAGCCATGTAAAATTTACAGACTTGGATACGTACCAGTGAAGCTTTCTAAAATCTAGTTATTTTGATACTCACAGGATCTCTAGAGCCTTCGAATTAATCGTCTTTCTTCTTCAGATGCTATGAATTTCCTCTTGTGTAGAATGATTTCATTTACAGCAACTTAAGACAAGTTAAGCCAGGGAAGAAATTACCATGTCGCATCAGCCATTCAATTCGGGTGATGAGTGAAATTTAAACAAATCTTTCATCGAATATCTGCAACTTAAATTCATCGTGGGTTGATGGCAGAGGTGCAAAGGGTGATGTGTTCTATCGGTGAATTTAAATGGTTGTTTTGTTTGGCGCACGAGGTAGAAACTAATTCAGAATTTGGTATTAATTGTCCCCTTAAATGCTCAAAATATGATCGTATCTAACACTAAAACATCCCATTGTGTCTCTCTCTTAGTGGGTGGATCGAGGATTGGTGATGTGCTATGAACGTTTTCGTTGAAAAAATATTTGACGTTGATCAATTTCACCGTAAAATGTTGTCATGGCAAAGCTGACTTAGAGGTGTGACTCGGACTTAGGGAACAAATAATGATTCAGGGTAAAACTAGACCATACAGTTCTCCAATCTGGTAAAGACATGTGGCATTGAAGGTCGGTGACTTAATTAGCATGTGTTAATCGGAGTTGGGACTTTCCTTAAGTTATGCATTCTAAAACAAACCTTGGCTTGCCAATGCCGAAACAATATCCAGGGTCGACGGTCGATGATAAACCTATCATGTGTTTTTCTTCGGATTAACTTCTTTGAAAAAGTCTGAATGCTGAAAAATGCATCGGGGATCAGCGATCGGGAGTATTTTTTAGCGTGGTCATAATTTTTTTGGAAATCCTTCTAGGATTTCCCCGGTTCTAATAAGTGTGTCGAGCATCATCTATTGATGATATATTTTCTTTCTTTGTTAACGTTTATTCCTCTCGTATTTTACCATTGTCGAAGGGGATCGACTATCAGAAATATACTTATGTAATACTTTTCATAAAACAAAAACTTCCTTTTGCTGATACCGATTAAGACCGGTGCTCGACAACTGAGGTTTCCCGAGTGGTTCTTTTCCATCTTTGAATTCCTTTCGATGTCAAATTTGAGTGCGTCGGGTGAAGTGTTTTTGGCTATTGATTATTTATTTAGGTGTAAATCCATTTTAAGTCATGGGGTTTCATAAATTCAAAGCAACCTAAAGAGATAATGAGATTCAATATAATAATCAAAGACAAAACATTTCTAAAAAATGAAGTTGAATCAAACAGTGAAAAGATCAAGTGGTACCGAAAAATTAAAAATTTGACATAGGATTTTTACGGTGTGTTGAGTGCTCAACAGGACCCTGGATGGGGAGCTATGAGATTGATTATTCTTAGACACATGGATAAAATTTTCTCCACCAGGTTCTCTCTCAAGCCCCAACGCGAGCATGTGGAGGGGAATTGCAATCTATTCATCCATCCAGGTATTTTTCTTATTCAATGCATGAAATAAGAGATGATGGACATAGCAAGATTCAATAGTAAAATTGAGGTAATGAATATTTATTATATATGCACTACAACAATTAATACTAGCCATCCACATCCATAGAAAATTCGGTCGGATAATAATACTACGTAGGCTAGCTAGTGTTCTTATGTGATGCATGTGGTATGGAAGTTCATTTTAGCTAGAAAATGATGACGTTTGGTATTTTTCCATTTGAGACTCTCCCTAGGATTTTTACCCCCTTCTGGATTCAATGCCACGATTTCAAGAGAGAGGTAAATCTCACAGGTCCCAGTTCTCTCAATGAATTTCTACTATGTACCAACAACTTGAAAGGTGTCAGGATAGTAACAAAGAATAGGAGGAAAATTATCCATTTCCACCACTTGAGGTACCTCTTGATAATTCATAGCCTATAGATGATATTTTGGAATGGGGATTCCATGTCAAATGGATTGTGAATGAGGGGTCAAATTCACTCCCCTCAATTGATAATTTAATTGAATTTGAAGGATCGATATTGTCAGGAATCCCCTAGTGAGGAAGACCTTTTTCTCCATCAATGTATTTTGAGTAGGGATAACATAAACCATACATTGAATTTATGGGGGATGGACTGACAAAGGAACACTTTCAACTCATTTTCTAGGTCTAAAGAGAGTTGGCTGACATGAAATTCAAAATAGAACAGTTGGATACCAAAATCTCCCTGCCACTTACTCTCCAAGCAAGTCAGGCATTGAATAGGACAACACAATACCAGTCAACATCGAAGATTCCTTCCTCGTATGCTTTAATTACTATACCATATGGTGATCAAGTTATTACATAGAACTGTAGCTGACCATGGTGTTTTGGGTGTTATTTTGTAGTTTCCAAGTTTTTAGGCTCAATTCTCTTCTCTATTTTGATGTTAAAGTTAAAATATATTTTAGTATATTTTATAGACCAGTTACAGAACAATTCCCTTCCTAATAAGGATAGTTTTTTTTACTTTTGGTTGGGATTGGGTAGGTTTCCATCTATGTTGAACTAATCTCATGAAAAATTCCTATACATGTTTCATTTTTTATAGAAGGTAATATAAAGTGCTTACAAAAACAACACTTTCCAAGCATTTATTGTTATCTCTTTATGGTTCCTAATGATAGAATTTGAATAATTTCAAGCTATGTTAATCATGATCCAATTTTTAGGAACCACTAATTGTTCCTTTTATTCTATAGGAGGTCCTATTTTCTCAACCATGAATAATCACGATTGGGGAGGGGAAAACATATTTCATGTTACGAATTACCTAGAAGGGAATCAAAACACTCAATCTCTATCTTACCCCTCACCCACTATTCCATGAGTCAACAAGTAAGACAAAAAATTTACCTTGTGAATCCTTATTATGATCTCATCATGTTCTCATTCTAATAACATTAACTTGCTTTTCAAATCCTGATTGGGGGAAATCTTGTAAAATTGAACATAATGGCATCACCACCAGAGAAACATTTTATGGATCAACTCACCACTTATTGATGGGGTTCATAGACTGATTTCATACTTTGGATCATACTACTATAACCACATTATGATTAGGAATCCATTTCACTTGAGTCCCCCTAAATCCAATTTATCTAAATATTATTCCTAATGTTAATCCTTCCCACTAGATCTTGGAATTTCCCTCTCAAGATTTTGAGTTACACAACTTTGGTTGAACATATGGAAGAGTATTTATGTGAATCATTGATACAAAGGTCATTTAAGATGAAGAAGACCCTGCTCAATGAATAATAGTTATTGAACAATCCATGGTTTTGGTGGAACATAGATGTATATGGTAAGAATACATGATGATGCATGCAATGTATAATTATTTATCTATTTTCTTCCGTGATCTCCATCCACCAAATAAACTTGACATGTACCATTCTTAGTTTTCAACAAAACACTTGGGATAAACTCAATATGAACATCACTTATCATATCAAAGAAACTCTCATATCACCATGCTTCCCATACACCCTATTATGCATATAATTCTATTTACAAATTCAAAGGGTAAAGTGTACTTTAAAAATAAATGGAAGTTGAAAGCATTATTAATGATGTGGGAAGTATAAGTAAACTTTTTGGGGATATGGATGCTTGCTGGCAGTAGGGATATGCTTATATGATATTGAGGTAACTTCATTGAGGCTATGGATTCTCACTAGTAGTGAAGCAATGCTAGGAACAAAGAGATGAGGAATGCACTTATCTATGTGTCTCATTATATTTATTCAAAAATCAGAACCCACTATCGAGCTAGATCTAAGAATGGTACCCATTTAAAATTTACATCATATAATGGATAACTAAAGAAGATATGTTAGATAATTCTTCTAGGTACATGATTCTATCTTTTAAGAATTTGACATTCATGTGGTACCTACAACTGTGATCATGCTTACTACATATTATGAGTTAATCTTACACTCAAATATAAATTCAAGAGCCTAAATGTATAATGATAGAGATAGTGGGTTCTCCCAGTGTGTCACCAATTGTTGTAGCCACAAAAATCCCCCCATTTCTTTTAACCCTCACTAGGTAAAATAAATGGGCCCCCTACTAGTAATTATATTCAAATTCCTAGCCTTACCTACAATTGGATGCCACATATTCCTCCTTGTCTTAATCAGACAAATGGGGAATTATTTAGAAGCACTCAATTAAGGAACCTATTACATTCCATATTGCCAAATATAGAAACTAATATCTCTTTAGTATTAGGAACTTTGAAATTCCCTAGTTGGATGATGTGATAGTACCCCAACAACAATATAATTAGGTACGATATTTCCCAAAGAATGGTGGAATATGAACAATTAGCATAGATGGTATGATGATACATCCTGAATAACCAATCTCCCATAATTTATTTTTCTAATCAGTTAAATATATGATTAGGAAGGAATAACACTCTTCCCAGCATAGGGGCGTTCATTCTTGGTGATTCAAAGTTTGGAATTTAAAATACTTCATTTGGAGGCCTACCCTTCCTTGCAATATCAATTCATCTTGCCTTTCTCAAATGTTATGATGTCTATATTGTTGGTGCAAAAGTGATCATACTAGGGTCCTTCTCAAGTTACCAACAAAAGGTACCAAAGTAGTCTAGAGCACTGGCATTTTCTTCTTCCTAGGAGGGAATAAGTCTCACCTGAATCGCAACTGAGATGAGAAAGATAGGGAAGGGTAAGGAGAATACTATTATTCTTGTGCAAGATAGATTAAACCTATGGTAGTTCTGAACATTTCCTAACTAATAATAAATAGAACAAGGTTGTGTCTCCATTCATAATGAAGAAATGTAAGTATATCAAACATAAAATATAATACAAAGAAACAATCAATACATTCAGGAGACTAAATACATAAGATATATTCAAATTTTGGGCCTCCAATTATATTATCATATTAGGTTATTCTCACAACTTGATTCTCATACAAAATTAATCAGAGGATGTTCCTCATCAAATATGAGACAATGTTAGAGCCTCCTTCTCCTCTACATATAAACTGATACACAAATTTGATACATTGATATTCTAGTTCTTACCCAAATATCCAAGACTCAGATATGGTAACAGTATGGACCATTACAATAGTGACTCTCATCATAACAAAAACAACAATAATAATCCTAGACCAACAACCCTTTTACAATCATATCAGTCTCATATATATAATCTGATATTTAAGTTTGTTGGTTGAGAACATGAGAGTTCTCTCTTCTTCTTGATCTTGTTGCAACTTCTTTCATCAAAACTAATGTTGTGTTGTCCTTCCAACCACTTTATGTTTCTTTCTTCAGTCCGTTGTCTAGATCCTTAGTAGCTTGTGTAACTTTTGTTCTCCAAAATGAAGTTGTATAATATCTTGTGCAACTTATATTCATCAAAATGAATGGCCCAATAGGCTCTGAAAACAATCCTTGACTTTCCCTGATTCAAGTCTTCGACTCTTTCGTGGTCTTTGGGTTGACTTGTTGTTGTTCCTTGCCTTCTGGTTCTAGGTTGTTTCCATTTCCATCTTGTATTGTTTCTGCTTTATCTTCTTCAAAAGAAGGGCCCAACTCGGGTAATAGTTCGAGGGATATTTTCCTGACATCATGGAAGTTGTCCACTTTGTCCTACCACTTCCTGGCAAGTAGTGAAGCTTCAACAAAAACCTCCTGGGTGGCATCTGTGATGCATTATTTTGGCTTGGACACAACTAGAGAGTTCCATTCTGAATCAGCTATGCGGTCCACTTGATGCATCTGTACTATAGGTCAAAACTATCATGTTTCTTTATTAGACACAGTTTGAGATTCATATAGTGTGTTACACATTATTTTGGTCACTCTAATGATGATATCACAGACATGTGTTCAGGCTCCCAAAATGAATTTTTTCTTGAGAAAAACAAATTCTTTCCTCCTCCATAAGGCTTCTTTTTAGAAAGGGTTCGCAGGCTGCCCATATTACACAGTGCGGAAATATATAATTTCCATAGGATTCTCTATGGCTGACCCATAGGATTTCCGTAGGCTTCTACATAGGTAGGGTGTGGTGGTGTTCCAAATCTAAAACAGGAAAGAGGTTTCACAAAGTTTCTAGAAGGGGAATCTTCTAGAATGTGAGGTGGCGTCTGTATGGTTTTGATCCTACTAGTTTCTCTGATTTGGTGGGATCATCCTCATCATTTTAACCACTTCACCTTCTACTATATAATCATGGGCCTCTCATGGAAAAGGTTAAGCAAGAAGAAGAAAGATTGAGTAGAGAATTGATGAAAGCATAGGCTGAAGACTATGTGAAGAATCACGTTCTTAGTGATGCTTGAGGCCACCATTTTCCCATCAAGATTTTGTGGATTATCTTCTTGCAAATTTCAGAGCAAGTGTATGTGTGTGTTGGAATGAAGTACCACTAAAATGGAACTTGCAACATCAAGGAATTTTGGTTGTATCTTCTACTTTTCATTAATATAATATGGTGGCACATCTCTTTCCCATAAAATGATTATTATTTTATTCCATGACTCCTTGATCACATGTTTAGGTTGTCATTGAATTCTACTATTGTTTCTTTCACATTGGTTGGTTTGTGTTGTCGTAGATCCGATTCCAAAAGAGTACTGGAGAGAGGCAGGGACAATAGAGATATAAGGAAGTGATTCATAAGGTATGTTATCTATTCCTCTTTGGATAGTAAACTCAATGATCACAACTTAGGGAAAGCGTCTTGTTTCATCTTGTTTTGTTCTAGATCCAGGTGGATCTAGGGGGAATTAGTTCATGTCTGCATCTACCTATTTACCCGATAACAAAATTGGCGACTCCACTGGGGATGACAACTTGATTGTGGTTTTTTGTTGGCCATTTTCTTTTTACCTATCCATTTTACTTGATATAAATCTCTGAGTCTCTGGGAGACCCATTCACTCTCACTGGGTTTAAAAGTCCACCTAGATGTTTTTCCTTTTCCCCCAAATTTCTTGATTTTTCAAACACATCCGCACTGCACCTAATAGATAGCTCGTGGAAACCATTCATTTCCACACCCTGGTGGTTTGTTTCAGCAGGGGATTTTCGCACCCTGCATGTTTCTAGCTCGCGGAAATCATCAGGGATGATTTTAAGGATGGAAATTTATTTTAAAATGTAGAAACCTTGGCGAATCTTACTAATCCTTCATATGTCAACTATAAATGTTTGACGATATTTTTGTAAAAATATTCAAATTTCTAAGTATTTTATATAGTTTTTATAAAATTTTGGTGATTTTTAAGGTAAAATAATTTTATCCTATAAAATTTGGGCGAATCATTTTTAAAATAGCGAATTGCATTTTTGGAAAAAAGATGGAAAATTAGCCCATGAGAGAAATTTAGCCCCTAAAATCATCAGTGGAAATCATTCATTTCCGCACTATGATATACTGCCTGCCTGCAATAGCATTTGATTTTTTTTTTTTTTTTTTTTGGTTTGGGTTTTGGCTTTTGTTGTTACCTAGTTTTTCCTTAGTCAGATGGGAAAGGATTTTAAAGACATTTCTTGACTTCTCCTGATTGTGTCATCTTGATCTTGATTGGTTTTATAGATCGAACACCTCTCTTTTGATCTTTTTTCAATCTTTGTTTTTTTATTTTTGTCGACAAGGATATAATCTATGGACTTGCGTCCGATTGCTTGCTCGATTAAAGGTCTTCGTTTAGATTTGGATTTGTAGGTGGGTTACACCTTCTGGATTTATTAATGATTAGAAAAAAAATTCTTATTCATATTTGAAGATGCATTTTCTTGTCAATTTTTTTTTTATCTCCGTTAAAAGATCAATTTGGGTGCTTGTTGAGTGTTTTATTTTCATTGATTTCTTATCCTTTCTTAGTTCCATCCCTGTTTTGGTTTTTTGAAAGGAAAAAATTAAAGTCTTTTCAGTCTTTTAAGTAATCGCTTATACAAAAAATATTGGCGTTCAAAAAATTGAAAGAGAACGAATAGTGAAATTATATTGTCCATGATTGTTTGGTATTACATTCACAGAAAAAAAGGAATTGTACGTCGTAGTTCACATTGTTCCAAAACAATACTTTCTCCCTACTGTAGATAGAATTCATCGAACAAAAGTTTTCATCATTCATTTCTATTTGCACATTATTGGGTTGAAGTCTTACACAACATTGGTTTCATTCCCATCTACCTCTTGAGTAACAACAACCTCTTAAAAAACATTGTGAAACTTAAAACTCAAGTAGTAACTTTTATTTTCTAAGGATCTTTTACACCAACATTAGCTAGGCTAGAGCTTTGGAATAGGTAGTGAGACACACTCTCCAAAGCACAAAACACACAATAGTACCTTGTTATAGGTGTTAGGTGAAATATATGTCGTTATAATAACATTGTAGTACTTGCCCAACTATTTAATTGTCAACCCGGGGTACATAAACTGACAAAGCA
>ML790900.1:205206-256204 GCA_009831015.1 Picea engelmannii | reverse complement strand
TCCTTCAAAGAGGAAATACTAGAAGCATGGAGTGTTCTATACCATTGTCTTGCATCGCCTTCCAATGAATACATGAACATTTCATCAATATATTTTCATGATGGATGTCAAGCTACTGCATTAAAGCATGAAATTCATGAACATGCTCAAAAGGGTTTTCATCATCACCTTCATAAAATATCGGCAGCAGATCTTTCCATTCATCAATTTGAGGCACAAGATGTGGATAACCATCTATGGATGAGAAATTGAGTGGGGAAAACCTCCTGGCTAGGATAGCCTTCATATCCATTTGATTTTTCTCATCCCCAGTGGAGTCACCAACATATTTTGAACAATGGAGTCGCCATGGTGAATGTGAAGTCTTGATGGTTTCCAACATCAGTTACCATCTAAAGTTGGATTTGTGCAATGTTGTTCTTCCCATGGATCTTTTCAATCTGCTCAAATCCATCCCCGACAACGGTGCCAAATATGTTAGCATTGAAAGTCACACTTTGACTACTAAAGTGTAAGCTCAACACCCATCAGAATGTAAAATATAACTTTGGTTTTGAATAGGTGGATCAACAATATGGATAAAGAAACAGAGATGGAAACAAACTGCATATTAGTAGGCTACACCAATGGGTAATGGAGTCACAAACATCCCACTCATCTAAGGCAAAAAATATGCTTGACAAAAAACAAGATTATATGTTGATAGGTGGAAGAAAGGAGAAGTAAAACATAAGATATAATATTTAGTAAACAAAGATCCTCTCAATTTAATGAATCAACAAATACTTGAATATAAACAATGACTGATGGGTAAAATACAACAGATCCTGTGCTTCTTAGGGATCCATAAATCATTGACAACCGTTGATCCTCAAACTTGCAATATATTCAAATAATAATAAATATAAAAGAAGAGTTACAATATAAAATCATAGCTCTCATGAGTCTCCAATAGCAATAATGCTTACAATCAAAAAATGCCCATAGACTTACAAATGAACACACACAGGAAAAATGCCCGCTACATCTCTTTCTAGCCTCTCTTAGCTCATCAATCCTCTTCTCCAAGAGATATAGCCCTCTTTAAATATAAAATAGAATCCAAATAAACTAAGGAGGTCGAATCCCATCTCCTCCATTGGAGATAAGTGGCAACAGTCAAAGAGACAAAAATCCAACAAACTGCTGATTTTCAGGAATTTGTTGGAAGTCATTAATAAATTGTTTCCACCTCATGCATGAGGCCTTTGATGGAGATAAATCTTAGGTGAAGGTGTCCCTTTATATCTAAATGATCCTTGAGAATCCATTTTAACTCTCCTTGACATGTGGCAACCTCCCAACAAGGCGAATATCAGAACTGGGACCGCTACTGGAAATTAGTATGCAGTGCCACTGTGCAGAGTACGCAACACATACTTCTATATCTAATATCTCTCAAACCAAAACACATTTTGAAAAAATGAGAGAGGTTTTTTTCCTTTGGAATGTTATGAACAAAAACCTCCTCTAGTTTTCATAAATACATCCTCAAATACTCATAACCCAAGTTTTAATTTAGTGACTCAAAACTGGCAGAATAACTCTACACAATTTAGCCTCTGCTAGAATATTATGCAACGCCTGTAGGTAGCGCCCGACTGTGTTTCTGCATTTAATTAGGTAGCATAAATCTATGGGTGATTTGATGCTTGAACTTGGATATTGGGAATAACTCAATATAATTTCAATTTTCCCCAAAACAAATAAAAATCCCATAACAATTGTATTCATTTGCCAAAATGAATAATGAAATGCAAATTCTATTCTCTATGAAATATTAGGTAGTTCCTGTAGGTAGCACCACCTATGAAATTCTGAGGCATAAACCAATCTTGTGCTAACAAAATCCTTCACCCTCCTCTCAAGAGAGTGGTTCAAAAGTCTACTTTCAATCCCCATGCACGTGCTTCCCAGAACTACAGTATTATAGAGGATCTGGCGCAAGCACTATCTGCAATGTCAGCCCTCGAATTCCTTCAGAGTTGTCCTACACAACGGAAGTCACTGTTGAAATCTATCAGTGGAATCGACCCTACGGATACGAATTTAATAATATTTTACTTGGAAGATAACATTCCAAGGTTACCCCCTTAGCTCTCATTTCAAATACAAGTTGTTGTCACTGACAAGAACATTTGTAGAACAGTTATTGATGAGGGTGCCTCGATGTGTGTCATGTCTATCGCTTGCTAGAAAGACATTGGCTCTCCTTCCTTAACTAAATCACTTAACATGCTCAAAGCATTTAATGGCTCTGGATTTAAACCCTATGGTGTACTCCCTTCATTGCCTATTACGTTAGAAGGCAAAATGGTCAACGTTGAAGTTGAGGTATTTGACGCACCTCTCGATTACAACCTCTTACTTGGCCGTAGCTCGATTGATTCCATGCGTGCATTCATTGCTACTCTTTTTTGTATCATGTGCTTTCCACATCAGGGAAAATTAGTTACAGTAGATCAATTTTCCTTCTTTAACTCTTATACACGTACCAAAAATGTACCTTTCATTGCAAAGACACCACCTGGGTATGAGAATGTCGGTGTGGGTCTACTAAAAGATTCCACTCTTCTAGGTACATTTCCAATCACACCACCAGACGTCCCACCTCCTTTGGTTTCCTTGATTAACATGATCTCCACCTCCATCCGTGAAACTCCCGCATCTTCTGACCCATGGATAGTACCCGAATCTGGTGATTATATTCACTACAACGACCAGATTCCTTTAAATCTGGTTGAATCCACCTACCAAGCCATTCAATCTGCTGACCTTTCTACTCTCTCTCTCTCAATGATTCGTCTCCTGATCCGTTCCATGTTATTTTTCCCACGGATGAGATGATTATGTCGGTTATGTCGATGGAATATACTCCTTGGGATGATGGTCATCAGCGTTCCATTCTCTTTCTCAAACAACACACCATCGAGAGTTACCAATGGATCTCGACTCCGTCAACCGTTGTCGTTATTTCTTTGGTTCCTGAATCCACACATGACGTGTTATACGAAGGGAACTTAAGTAACATTTCACCCACCCTTCCCCTTGACATATCTATTAAACTTGGAGTTGTCGAAAATGTCCACATCGGAGCTTCATGTTCCACCGATGAGGTTTTCATCTATAAATCACTTTTTCAATAATTTTGTGACATCTTCACATGGAGCTACAAAGAGATTCTAGGTATTGACCCTAATATTGTTGTACACGAAATTAAGACCTACCTGGATACTAAACCCATCCGGTAGAGACTTTGTCCGGTCCACCCTCGTAAAGCAGTTGCTATCAAGCTTGAATTCCAAAAACTTCTTAAAGATGGATTTATTTATCCAGTGGATTTGAATGATTGGGTATCCAATCTAGTTTCGGTTGACAAGAAATAAAGTATGATCCATGTTTGTGTTGATTATAGGGATATCAACAAATCTTGTCCTAAGGAAAAATTTCCTACCCCCTTTGTTGACCAAATCGTCGACGATTGCAACGGAAGTGAAATCTTCTCTTTCATGGATGGTCTCTCTGGATATAATCAAATCAATATCTTACCTGTGGATCAACACAAAACCACTTTCATTTGTCCTTGGGGCACTTTTCCCTACCGGAAACTACCCTTCAGTTTGAAGAATGTCAGTACAACATTTCAACGTGTGATGTCTTATGCTTTCCATGATATTAAGCACATTGTACAACCATATTTAGATTACCTACCAACGCATTCCATGCATCATAGTGATCATTCGTCCCACCTCCAAGCCATTTTCCTTCATTGTCGGTTCTATCGCATACGCTTAAACCCACATAAATGTGTCTTTTGTGTGGAGTTCAGCCAACTCCTGGGCTTTATCATGTCATGTCAGGGGATCGGGGTATATCCTTTGAAGGTCGAGGTGATCCTCAATATCCCTCCCCCTTCCTCACTTCTCCAGCTACAAAGTTTTCAAGGGAAGGGAAACTTTCTATGTAATTTTATCCCAAACTACACTGAGCTAACACTAATATCTAATCGACTATTAAAGAAAGTCATTGAGTTTGTATGGGACACCACTGCTAACAAAGACTTCGATGCTTTGAAACTGAATTTAACCTATACCCCACTAATTTTCCCGCCTGATTATAGTCGAGATTATTTCCTTTATCTCGCTGCTTTGGACTCAACCATCGCCATGGTTCTGTTCCAAGAAGACAATTTACATGACAAACATGTCATTTATTATATGAGTCAGAGTCTCATGACTACCGAAGCCAAGTACTTACATGTTGAAAAACTAGCCTTGGTAGTTGTTCAAGCTGTCCAACATTTCCTTCACTATATTCTATTATGCAAGACCATTGTAATTTCGGATTGCAACCCTATGCAACACATTCTTACATGTCAATTGCTAGGGGGAAAATACTCCAAATGGATAGTGATTCTCTAGGAGTTTGACTTAGAATTCGAACATGCTAAGGCCAAAAAATCCTTGGTGTTTTCCGAACTAATATGTGACCTTCCCTTCGCTCAGACAGAAAAAGTGGCAGAGGATTCCTTACCCGATGAATCCCTTTTTCTGATTAGTGTTGATGATGCTTGGTATGGAGATATTATCATTTATCTCTAGACTCAAACTTTCCAGCTAGACCTCTCTAGTACAGAACATCGTCACATCCTCTATCAATCCCATCAATACATCATTCTTGGTGACACTCTTTATCGCCGAGGTGTTGACACTATCTTACATCGTTGTGTCACCTTTGATGAGGTCAAGAAAGATTTGAATGACTTCCACTCTGGAGCATGTGGCGGTCATATGTTTGGGTATTCCACTACCCAAAATATCTTGTGAGTTGGGTACTTATGGCCTTCTTTATTTAAATATTGTATAATTGTCATCTAGAAATTCCACGCTTTCCAAACATACAACCATAAGATCATATCTCATCCCGCTCCTTTACACCCTATAGTTTCTGTTGGACCTTTCGCTAAATGGGGTATCGATTTCATGACTTGTAACCTTGACTCGACCGAGGAGAATGGATACATTATCATAGACATGGATTATTTCATGAAATGGGCCGAGGCAATTCCTAAATTCGACAATACAGGAAAAACTGCAGCTCTATTCATATTCAATCACATCATTACATGATTTGGAATCCCATAGTCTATTGTCACTTATCATGGTAGCCACTTTCAGAACTTCATGATGTCTGAGCTCATAGAAAAGTTGGTTCTTTGACATGAAAAATCAACCTCGTACTACCCACAGGCCAATGGCCAAGTTGAAGCAATCAACAAGGTTCTTATCACCATGCTTCAATGGATTATAGGAATTCACAAAATGAGTTGGCACATGATGTTGTTTTCAGCCTTATGGGCTTATCGAACATCTGTGAAGTCTAGCACGGGGTCTACACCTTTCCAATTAGTGTATGGTTTAGAAGTTTTCTTATCGATTGAATGTGAGATCCCATCATTAAAACTAGTCGTTGAACTTCTTCCAAACACCTCTGTTGAAGAAGAACGTCTGTTGTATCTTATGCAATTGGACGAAGCCCGTCAAGATGCCACCCTAGTTATTGAAACCCAGAAGAAACGCGTCAAGGCCCAATACGACAAACATGTCAAACCACGTGTTTTATCTGAGGGTGATCTAGTTCTTCTCTATGAACAAGATCATGATTTTCTAAGTGCCAGAAAATTCAAAGCTATGTGGCGAGGCCCTTATATCATCAAACGAGTGTTGGAGAAGGGAGCCTATGAGTTAGTAGATTATGATGGCATTCCTTTGAGTGAACCCAGAAATGGGATTTACTTAAAGAAGTACTATTCTTAGACTACCTTTGCATGAGTGCTTGTATTTTACTGTATCATACTGTTGTGTACTACATTTGTGTGTTTTTTCGTTACTCGGTTTCTACCCTCGACCGCTTATCTTTCATTGTGCTTGGTTTTCAGATGTCGAAATCTGTGTTACCCTACCTAGGCTTCACCGATGGAACTAGTCGTAGCACTTAGAACCTAGCTTCTACTACGTGGACAATCTATACACCCACGAACGAACTTATCAGTCTACACTATGTTTGCCTCAGTCGTGCAACCAATAATATAGCAGAGTATAGCACAGTCATCGAATTATTGATCGATGCTATCTCACTTGGGATTCATCGCCTGGTTATACAACTTGATTTGCATCTTGTAGTGTTACAGTTAAGTAATGTCTATGTTATCCGAAGTCCTACTTTATTACGGGTATATTTACGAATTCGCCGCTTGGAATGTTATTTTGATTATATCGAGTATCAACACATTCCTAGATGTCTAAATACATTAACTGATGCATTAGCTAATTATGTGTTAGACAGACATTTGAGATATTTATAAATCCAATCACACATCACATGTATTATACAAAGAAAAATAAGTCGGTAGAAGCCTCATGTATATATATATATATATATATATATATAACGATCAAAAGTTTTTTACAAAAAGATTGTTTTTCGTTCGAAGACCAAAATATAAAAAATGAAGCTCATAGCTTCTACAAAATTAGCACCATGGATGTTTCTCTCGATAACACACTACTACTCGTGCTACCCTTCGGATCAATTGTCTCAATGGAGTAGCCACGCCTATAGTATGTCATTGGAAATGCCTCAGGACCTCGTCGATTGACATATCTGGGATCCCTGCAGTCAAACCCTCAAGATTTTTCTCGATTGCTTCATAGTCATCCGCATCCCATCCTGATACTACCACTGCTTCCCCTCACCTCTAGAAAGGGGATGTACCCAGGGGCCAAAATGGCCCTACATCTGTATAGTCAGGATATTTTTGATTAGTCATTGGATTGAAAAACACATAAAAATATTTAATATTTTGAAAAAATTTACAAAAACACTATAAAAGAAAAATATCTTTCTTACCTAGTTCACCCCACTAAGAACCCTCAGGTAGCACTAAGTCGAGATCATTGCGAAAATCCATCTTGACATATGCATAGTCATTGATCATCAAGATTTGAGGCTCCAACCAATCGAAAAATGTGTTATTATATCTAATAATGGGGCTTGCCACATGTCAGGACATGAGATCACACCACTGCTTCATTCGTCGATCTTGTGGTACTAGTATATTCCAATCTACCTGTAAGTGAAAGCGAGGGACTCTTTCCAATAAGAAATATACCAAAATGGATCTGTGCCCAAACTGTTTTAGATCCCCATTCTTGCTCTTGGTAAACTGGCTCTTCATACTACGGAGAAGCCCATCACACCAGTTGAACACATGAGGTTCCATGCATTCTATCACATACTGAAAATAGATCTGCAGAGCCATGTGTGGAGAATCAATCCATTCCATCTATGCAATGGTGAAAAGGATGGTTCTTAGGGTCATATCATGAACCCCTTTGATAGCCACCTTACCCTTGTGTCGCTTAGCCCCGGGTTCACAATAGAGTCTTATGTATTCACTCATCAGTAAACCCCCACCTCAACCTCCTGTTAAGGTCACTTCCACTCCATAATGGGACAAACATGTCAAGAACTATATGTCTTCAATGTCCAGAGAGAGCACATGAACACCCACATGGAATACTTGTTGGTCCATGTCCCACATACATACCAAATATTCCAACAGTCTCAGCTGGGTTCTCATGCCCTGGATCTTGAAGAATTTTTATAAACCACACTGTCGTAGAGAATTTATGGTACCCAGATCATTCAAAGCCATTGCATCATCGTCTTCATGTTCTATTTCTCTCCATTCTAACATTTTTTCGATCAAGATACCTCCATGGGGATGAAAGAGAGAAGTTATCACCTTCAATTATCATGATTTGGAATTATTTTTGGTCCACTGTATCTTTTTCTTTTGGGTTTTATGCTACCGCAACTGGGCCTTGGTTACATAGTGGGGTTTTCGCAAGCCCCGATATAGGGCACCTGCGACGGACCCAGTGCGTGCCTATAGTCCAAAACTTCACCCAAAAATTCATCTTTCAACCGATTAAAATGAATTTTAAACCATTAAAAAGGAAGAATATGAGGTACTTACTGTTTTCACACAAACTGTTCACTGAATGATCGCTCAAGCTCTCCACAATCGATCACCAAAATACGAGGTGAAAAAGGGATTTTGGACAATTTTTTTGGTCAAATACAAATGAAATAGTGAAAATGAGTTCTTACCCCTATTTATCTCATTTTTTACTTTTTCTAAATATATTTTATATTATTTAAATATATTTTATCAAAAAACTAATAGTCTCATGAGTGTTGTTTCTCACAGATGGGAAGACTAGGGTTCTGAACAATGAAGTATGGACAGTTTTTTACAATTTGTTTGTCTTTTTCGTCGCGTGCATGATTACGTTTTAGGTTTTTTTTTTAGAAAAACCTCGATCTTAGTATTTGTTCGTTCTCGTGCTCGAAAAATGATGAGAATGTAATAGAGTATACTTTTTTCATCTTTTCGTACTCGTCATGGTAACACAAAAATAATGAAACTTATGGAGTAATCTTTAAGCTCTTTTCGTACTCGTTAAAAATGAAAAGATTGTTGAGAAACCTTGTTATGTTCACGCTCATAAAAGTATTTGAATAAAACGTTCGATGGGCGATAGTTTATCACTTTTTCGGTCCTATCGAACTCTTTTACGCAAAAGGAATTGAGGGAGTTCTCCTTTAAGTGTTTTTCTAGACTCTATAAACATGAAAAACCTTTGAGTTTTCTATCTTTGGACTCGTTAAACAAACATCAACAGACCCATATGGGACCGAACCACTCCTTCTTAGGGTTCGTTAAAAATACTCCGAGGGACTTATCCGAAGGATGGGCTTACATCAACAAGCCTATGTTATACTCCTCAAGCTTTCGTAAAATAAAGAGGTACTCACCAGAAATGGTGGGGGGAAATTTGGGAAAGAGATGTGTCTCTATATTTGTGTTAGTGGTAGTAAGCATTCCTCTTGAACATGGCACCCCCTTTCATAATTTGAATCCAGGTTGGGAAATCTATTTGTCTCTTGTTCAACTTTCTGCAAATTCATATCTTGGGTTGACTTTGATTCAATTCTTCCAAGACGAGTGTCGTGCCATTCATATGTTCAAGAGAAGTTCAACCAAGCCCTCTATTGAGTCGGCCATTTGCAATTGTCGATTCCTATCATGTCGGCCTTCCTTGTGTCTGTTCCAAATCATATTCGTACTTTTCTCTACCCTAAATATGTTACTTATTTCATGTCATTTGATGGGGGATACATCAAGGCCCTCCTGTGATGAGTCTTTTCCTGTCGAATTCAGCTCATTATCCAGGAACAAGACTTAGAAATTTTTTAGTGCCTTAGAGCTTGCATGTCTCAATGGAAATTTTCTTTTCTTTCAACAGTGGATTTACATCATTGATCCATGATCGAGATATTTCGTTGAGTGTTCGACTTCAACTCATATATTCACACTCATTGGATTGTACTACTGTACCTTGGAAGTCATTGACATCAATGGTGATTTCCCTCGCGCTTGTTAATGGTTTTCATTATTGACCTATAATCAAGTGGTTTCTAACCATGTTTGACTTCAACACATGTAATCACATGGCTATATTCATATTAACAGATGACGGGATTGAATACCCTGGACCTCATCATTTTTTGATCAAGGTTGCGATGGAGTATTTGTGATTTGAATTGGCACATAGATCCACTTTGTATGTTTTGTGGCTATGTGTGTATCTAAGTCTTTCTGATACATAGATCCACGGTGTATTCCTGGTGGCTATGTAAAATTTTGATGACATGGATCCACAATGTATAATTGGTGCCCATGACTTATGATTTCAATCATTTATAGTCTAGACATGGGAATGCCTACTTCAGACATGGTGTAATATTGTGCGGATGATTGATTGTTTGCAGGTTCCTAATTGGTGCGCTCCTTGTTCCCGACACACACACACATTTTTACAAAGTATTTCAGTTGTCACAATTTCCAGCCTCATACTTTGGGGGGCATTCTGTTACACATTATTTTGGTCACTCTAATGATGATATCACAGACATGTGTTTGGGCTCACAACATGACTTTTTGCCTGAGAAAATAAACTTCTTTCCTCCTCCATAAGGTTGCTTTTTAGAAAGGGCCAGCAGGCTACCCATATTACACAACGAAGAAATCTGTCATTTCCGCAAGCTTCTCTATGGCTAGCCCATGGGATTTCCATAGGCTTCTACATAGGCAGGGTGCTGCAGTATTCCAAAGTTAAAAGAGGAAAGATGTTTCACGAATTTTCTAGAAGGGGAATCTTCTAAAATGTGAGGTGTCGTCCGTATGGTTTCCATCCTACTGGTTTCTCTGATTTGGTGGGATCATACTTATCCTTTTAACCACTTCACCTTCTCCTATATAATCATGGGCTTCTCGTGGAAAAGTTTAAGCAAGAAGAAGAAAGATTGAGTAGAGAATTGATGAAAGAATAGGCTGAAGACTATGTGAAGAATCATGTTCTTAGTGATGCTTGAGGCCACCATTTTCCCATCAAGCTTTTGTGGATTATCTTCATGCGAATTTCAGAGCAAGTGTATGTGTGTGTTGGAATGAAGGACCACTAAAAGGGAAATTACAACATCAAGGCATTTTGGTTGTATCTTCTACTTTTCATTAATATAATATGGTGGCACGTCTCTTTCCCATAAAATGATTAGTATTTTATTACATGACTCCTTGATCACATGTTTAGGTTGTCATTGAATTCTACTATTGTTGCTTTCACATTGGTTGGTTTGTGTTGTCACAAATCCGATTCCATAAGAGTACTAGAGAGAAGCAGGGACAACAAAGATATAAGGAAGCGATTCATAAGGTATGTTATATATTCCTCTTTGGATAGTAAACTCAATGATCACAACTTAGGGAAAGCGTCTTGTTCTGTCTCATTTTGTTCTAGATCCAGGTGGATCTAGGGGGATTAGTTCATGTCTGCATCTACTGATTTACCCGATAACATAGTGCATTGAGATCATTTTCCTCCTAATAGATCTTGTCAAATTTCTCTTGTTGTTCCAACGGATCCAGGGTGTTGGAAGCTTCTTCGTTGAGTGATTGGATCTTTAAGCGCAAGTCCTCCAATGTTTGTTTGTGCCTTGAATGATTCCCATACAATATCTAACCTCTCTGAATATTTTTGTGCATTATGTAGTCCTTTTATGAAAGGTTTCTCTTGTGTTGTTTCCTTACAAAACGATTCTCTCCATTTTCTCTTGTAGCTTCCTGGGTTGCAATTCATCTTCTCACTTACTTTCGTGCAAGTGTACTTCACGATTTTATGCTCTCTCTACCAGCTCTGACTAGGCTAGCTGAAGTAATTATGTTTTCTCCGCAAGCTCACTTATTGCACTAGATTTTGGCAGCTGAGGCACTGTCTTTCTGACTATTGTCTAGGCCTCTATGAGTTTTTCCCTTACCTTTTCTACCTTTTGTTCTGCCTCAATATTTGAATATTCCTCTTGCATTCATTGTTATTGTACAATGATTCCTTCTTGTTTCCAGAACTCAACTTATCATCTGGCCTGATGGATCATCTACTCCAATTTCTCAGTCAAGTCTTTGATTATTCCCATCATATGTGTTGTTGGAAAGTGAGCGAGATCACCCGATGTAGGAGAAACATCCAGGGGTAATCATACTTGTAGTGGTAGTCCACTAGCCATCAAATGTTCAGATGGTGTATCCACCTCTTCTTCGCATGGGGATGGACCTTGCAGTTGAAGTGCAAGTCTAGTATTCATAATTGTTGGAAGTAGAGGGGAAACTTATGTCTTTTCCAGGAAAAGATGCAATAGTTTCATGCATCACTATGGATTTTGGAGTACTGGATCCAGTTGTTCTTTCAAGGATGTTGTGCTCTGGCCTAATGTGGTTTGGGTTTATTTCTGAATCAGTTGTTCTCCTACCCCTATTTGTAAAAAAACTTTTGTATTTTCTCTCCTGATGATGGGAATATCAACATTAATTGTTGAGAGAGGAATCTGGGTGCCTGGAACTTGGGGTATTGGAGAAAGTGGTGGAATTTCTTGTTTTTGAATCTCTGTTGAAGGAAAAGTGCCCGTAATAGGTACTGACAAAGAAACTGGTTGGCTCAAGGCTTTAGTGGTCAGGGTAGTATGTTATGGTACATTCTCAGATGGGTTGGCCTTGGGCGAAGTGGGTTGCGATGGAATGATGGTGTCTTGTGGTAGAGATGGGGCTTGTGGTGGCGATGGATCTTGCTCAACGATGATGTTTTTCTATATTGGGATCATCTATGATGTTAATTGAAGTCTGGATAGTGCGAGGTAGATCTGGTATGAGGTACAACCATGGATATGGGTTGTGAGTTCAAGATTTTAATAGGGGAAATACATGTTTGAGGTTTCTTGGTCGAAACATACCCTATAAACATGGTAGATAGGATGTCATTGACATCCTTCCCTATTATCACAACTTGTTCTGGGAGATGCAGAAACATAAGAAGTTCCTCTTCTTCCACTCTAGAGGTTCCTGATCCTCTTCTTATTCTGAGTCTGATGGCATCTAGATCTTCTTCTTCTTTTCTACCTGGCCAAAACTTGACCCCACTCCTTCTTCCTTCCCCTTTTTCAATAGATAATGCATGCCGAAATTGCGTGGGTTTCACTTAATACCGACCCATGACATGACTTTCTTGTTGAATGCTTCTTCATCCAGATAGAAGGGTAATGACCTCATACTTCACATGCCTCGGCCAAACAAACGTGTAGTGTCGATTTATCCCGAATGTGATGTTCCAGGTATTGATATTCAACGGTTCCTGTGGTATGCACAACCAATGAGTTGCATCAATAAGTTGGTTGTACCACTTCAGGAACACTGCATTGTTGAACTCCATATTCTTGGAGTCTAAACTTGTGTGTTAGGGTTCGAACATCTTGGCTAGGAGACCCTTGTATGCAGGGGACAATTGTCTTCCTGTGGGTGATGTCCATTTCCACATGAAAAATGTGACTAATAGGTAGTCGTATGTAAATGTTCCTCATTTATCTTGAGCCTCCTCACATGCAACTAAGAGTTCATATAGTAGGTAGTTGCACCAGTTGAACACAACTCCATTTATGCAGAAGTATGATATGGAAAGGACATCTAAGGTAAATTATCCCTTGTAGTACAAACACATAAAATTGCTATAAATCATGTAGAAAGCTATCCAGACAATCTTTGGTAGGATTGGGTCGATTTTGGTCATTCGTCCAACTCTCTGTGTATAGAATTTATCATATAGGCTGACTTCTCCCTTCTTCTTCCCAGGATTTCTTGGGCCATGGAAGAATTTTGAGATGTCCTTAACTTCAATGGATAGTCCTATGAGTTAGTGGATATCCTCAGCATGAATCATATATCTCCCATCAAGCCATATGCTCCTGGAATGCACTCGACTGATCAAAAACTTGGTGCACTGTGAAACCTCGCCCGTAGTTCCAAAAACTGGTAGATCCATGAGGTTCATGATGGTTGAATTGAACAATTTTATGAACTATGGATTTGACACAAACTGCATGCCTCCCATTGCATCAGGAGCCAAGTCCCATAATACACTAATATTCATCTGCGGGAACGAGACTTGGTCTGTCAGGTCAAGGTCAAGAAGTTTTACCTGCTCAGCCTTTGCTTGATATCGCCCATGATCTCGACTTGGGGATCACATGAATCATATGTAATTAATTATTTTGGAGATGAGGTGCGACCTCTTGTTTCTCTTGGCATGTTGGCTCTAGATTGCTTAGAAAACTTAGACGGACTGAGTAAGGGGCTCAAGGTCGCGACTGGGGAGAAGGAGATCTCACAAGATAGATGAGAGTGTAGATAGCGCAAGACAAAATATAACTAATGGAAACAATGAGTCTCACTCATGAATTCACAAAATATTATGCACGGGATAACTCAAGAGCTTTGTAATTAATCCTAAGGACACTCATTATTAAACCATAAACACATTCTCAGGCTGAGGTGTCCGACGAGACTGATAAGGGGGTAAGATATATAGGGTGATTATGGCCTTTAATGAATGAGTTGATAGGGACACGGTAAACTTGAGGGCTTACCATTTTAACGGTTGAGGATCCCAGAGGGGATACCGATGGAATCTACGCGGATTGTGCATTTATGTCTTAACGGAAAGGTTTGATGGGTTACTGCAGCTACCATAAATCGTATGACTGGATATAATGCATGTGGCATATGGGTTGTGATATAGTTCAGATTTTCCCCCACTCCGACCACAATTGGGGTCCTTGTCATATTTAATGACTTCATTTAATGTAATGGTGGCTATTCAGATCCTTTGAAATCAAGTAAGATGTTTTGCATGAAAGAAATGCTTAGACTTAACAAAAATATATGTCGTGGAGAAACAATGCACACTCCGACTTTATTAACTGAATTAAATAAATTACAGTAAATCAAAATATAACTATTTTACATTCTCCTTTGGACTAGAGAAAAAGTCTTTTGGAAAAATGATGAGAAATATAGGGTTTTAGGTAGGCTCCATTCGCCCATCCTGGTCGAAGGATACCATCCAGTTTCCCTAGCTTGACTGCACCAAAGAGTTAGATTTCCAAAACTATGAATGGACCCAACCAATGCATGTGCAACGTTTCTGGATGTTTCTGATATTGGTTGTCGTAGAGGTTTACCTTATCCCCTTGCGTGAATCTTTTGGAATTAATATTATTGTCATGCAAAGATTTTTGTCTAGATTTCTCAACTTTCTGATGAAAATATAGTAAAAATATTTATTCCTCAAGCTCTTGCAAGTCTTCAATCCTCTACACAACTTATTCATTATTTGTCATGTGTGTAACCTGTGCTATATAGAGACTAGGGGTAATAAATTCTGTAGGTAAAACAAATTCTTTCCCATAAACCAACTAAAATGGAGTATACCTGCATAGCTTATTCATGGTAGTCCTGTAATCCCACAAGACTACTGGAACTCTATCATCCCAGTCTTCCCTATTTGCACAACATACTTTTTTCATTCCTCTTTCCATATTTTTATTGAATTCCTCCACTGTACCATAAGCTTGTGGATGGTAGGGATGACTCTTATGGTGTTGTATAAGGAATTATGTTATCAATGTTGAAGTTGTGCTACTGATAAAGTGGCTACCTTGTTCACTGTTCAAACTTCTAGGACATCCAAACCGAGTGATGATGCTCTCGAAGATAAATCTAGCAGCTGTATCTATTGAGCATTCTTGAACTTCCTCTCCTTCAATCCATCTTGTGAGGTAAGAAGTTGCGGTAATGATGTATCTATCCTTTGACTGCTTAGTCAGGGGGTTGATCGGTCCAATAAAATAAACAACCCACTTCTCAAATTCCTGAAGTGGTCTAATTGGCTGAAGGGGTAGTTCATCTCTCTGTAATGGCTTTCCTACTCTTTGGAAGATGTCACAAGATTGATCATAATCCTTAGAATCTTTAAATAATGTACCCCACCATAATCATTCTTAAAGTATATTCTGTGCAATAGCTTTACCTCCAACATGTCCTCCCGCAACTCCACTGTGGAATTCCCACATGATGTCCTATATTTCACAGTTCAAGGCACATCTCCTAAGGATGTTATTGAGTCCCAATTTCTAAAGTTGTCCTGAAATCATTTGATAGTCTGTTTCACAAACCACCATATGTCTCTTTTGGATTGTAGAGTAAGTTTTTGGGCAGTCCCTATACTAAGGAAGACAACAATGTCTTCAAGGTACTCTGGGATGGCCTCAATCCGGAAAAGATCCACATATGGGAGTTGGTAATCCACTACTCCACCACTTTCCCCTAACTCCAACATAGAAAGGTGATCTGTAGCTACAATGCATCTTCTTGGTTTGAAAATTACTTCAGATGAAAACTCTTGAAAAGGCAGTATCCACTTGCAAATTCTTCCTTCAAGTACTGCTTTATTGACTAGGTACTTCAATGTAGAATGGTTAGTAAAAAACTTGAAATGAGAGCCTAAACAGTAGTGTCTAAAATTTTGTCATGCATAAATCATAGATAGACCTTCCCTTTCGGTGGTTGTGTAGTTTTGCTCATCTTGCAAAATTTTTTTGTTGGAAAAGTAGATAGGGTGGTCCATATTCCATTCCCCTGGTTGCTCTAAAATGGCTCCTAGGGAAATGTTTGATTCATACACATGTACATGGAATTCAATTCCCCAATTGGGAAATATAAATATAGGTGCAATACTTAGTTTTTCTTTGAGAATGTCAAATTCTTTCCCACATTCTGGTGTCCACCGGAACAATTCATAATTCTTTAGCAATTTCTCTAGGGGTGCAATGATAGTTTTGTATCTTCTTATGAACCTATGGTAATATCATGTATGTCTGAGTGTGGAGCACAAAATTTTAGCACTTTTAGGTGGGGGCATGTTTAGAATGACTGCAACTTTAGCTGGGTCTACCAAGACTCCTTCTCTGCATACAATATGGCCTAACATGTTTCCATGAGGTACACAAAAAATACACTTCCTTAGATTTAGAGATATCTGTATTTCAAATCTATCAAAAATTAACTAGAGTATCCCGATATGATCTTTTAACAGGTTGTATATCATCCAATCATCCATGTATACTTCTACAAACTTGTGGATGAACTCTCAAAATGTTGCTATCACAATCCAAGAAAAAACGGTAGGGAAATTCTTCAAGCCAAAGGGAATTACATTGTATGTGAATGATCCCCATTCAGTTATGAATGTAGTCTTCTTCTTGTCTTCCTATACGATTCTAACTTGGTGATATCCTGAAAATCCATCTGTAAACGAATAACATTATTTTCCCGTAACCTGATCTAACACTTCATCAATGAAAGGTGTTGGAAACAGATCATGCACACATGTAGAATTTAGACTTTTTTAGTCCACGTAGACCCAAATGTATTTGGTACCTTTATTTATCTAGATAATTATGGGGGTAATCCATTCTTCTTCTTCGATTGGGAAAATAAGTCTTGCCGCAAGCATTTTTCCCACTTCTTTCTTGACCTTCTCTTTTATTCTAGGATTAAGTTAGTATGGTTTGTGTTTCACGGGTCTTGAGTAGGGTTTCAACTAAATTTTCATTTCTCCCATGGCTCCTTTTATACCTTTCAGTTATGAGAACATTTTCGGAAACAAGTCCTCATACTCTCTCAATAGGCTGTGTACTTCATTCATAGTTTTCTTATCCCAGTAATCTCCTATAGAATCTATATTAGGATTCTTTGCACTCCCTATATTAACTTTTCACAACTTCAGAGGATGTTTATAGGAGATATAGGTGTGAAAAGGTATGGTATCATGAATCTCTCTACTACCTTTTGTTTCTTTAATGGATAAGTTTCTAAGTTCTTCTAAGTCATCAGGTTTTTCTAGGTCTTTCCCAACTTTATAGCAAGGTACATTTATCTTATTAATTTCAAGACCTAAACTAGACTGAAGAAAATGAACATGGTCAACACACACTACTAGAATTGATCTCTATTCGCAAATGTCAGTAAAAAACATTTCCCTGATTCTTTGAAGGATTGTGTTGAGCTTAGGGTACTTCCTTGTAAAGGAGAATTCCTTGCAAAATTGGTCTTGTAAGGTCTGGCACTAGTTTGTTTGTCTTTAGGTATCCTCGTGTATATACCAAGAATTTGGGATTGGCCCCAACAAATGGAGAAATACCTGAAACCATAGGTGAGAGGGTACTTTCACAACTCTCTACTACTTTAAGCAATGTTAAATATGCACTTTAGGGTCATACAATCCATCGAAAAATTGTGCATCTTGCAAATATATATTCATATCTTCTTTCAGTTGATATCTACTTTTGAATCAACATTGGATGGATATTTTTGTGTTTTCCCAATCCATAATAAAGGCTTTATGGGTGGCCCACCATCTAGAGGGGGTATCTTGCAAGGCTACCTCAAGAACAAAGATCCTTTGATTTATCATTATTTCCTCTTATATGATGGTAAGAAAACTGTGTACCTCTGAGGTACCATTATATGTCGGGTGTTCTCTGACCTTGGTTTCAATCCATCTCGTTTCCCTGACAATTGTGTATTGTCTTGAGAATCGCTCATATGAACCCTGCTACCAACCGTCAAACGATAATTTTGAATCCTCATCAGCAAACTGTATGATTCTCCAACTTACCAATCCATATGCAATGGAATTTATGTAATTTGTTCTCATTCATGATGTTATGGTGTATAATTGGTCAATAGAATATCATTCCATATTGTGATCCACTGGCTCAATATATCTAGGCCATAAAAATGGATCTAAGGGCTGAACTAATTTTATATCATCTACTTCAAACATCATGGTGTCCCTCTTTATATCAATGATAGAATAGTTTTCATATTCCTAATCAATTACGAGAAGAGCAGGGTAAGGATCCTTATATCCCATGATTTCAATTACCTCAAAATCAATTGTGGTCTTAACTCCTGCAACATCTATTTCCACATTTTCCATCCTTCCTACTGGGAAAATGCAATATTGGTTTACCATTCTCAGCGAGATGGGTAAATATACTAAATGAAGCATTCCCAAAGCTTCCAAGATCTTTTTGGGTAGGATGTTAACATCGGATCCCAAATCTAGCTTGACATCTTTGATTTAAAAATCATCTAGTTGGGCTTCTAACCTAAATTCTTTTATTGTTCGTACCTTTCTTATTTGTATTCTTTGGGTATTATTCTTAGGGAGGTTGGTCCTTACTATGGATTCTAGGTTTCCCTCATTTCCCAGTATCAGGTACAGGGTGTTGTGCAACTTCTCTGTAAGTTGGTCATCCCCTAGGATATCAAAGAACAATTGAAACCAAAGATTGATTACACTTTGAGACTGCTTAGGGTGTCTCCTTGGAATTGCATAATTTCTAGGTGTCAGTGGTGAGGTAGGGGATTGCAAAAGGTTAGGTTGACAGGATAATTTAGGGGGATTATCCATTATTTCTAAAGTGGGGATGTGCTTAAATATTTCTATTGCATTTTTTAAAAAACACTTTTGTTTCATTGGGTCATACCTGTCATCTTTGGGAACAACTTTCTAAATCTTGGGCTGACTATCTGCACTCATCCCAGTTTTATATCCTCCATAGTAATGATTTTAATATTAGGTAGCTTTCCGTCGATTCCTCTTTTTAATTCTGAGCTTATGGCTCCTCGTTGAAAAACCTGATCCTCCCATTTTGCGATTAGCTCTGGGAAGTATTCATTTGTGTGCTCATTATTCCTGCAGTGATAGCACCATGGTCATCTTGGGCGAGGGAATTATTTCTCCAAGTGACCTTGTTCATTGCAATTGTAACATCATCTCAGCCCTCTCCCTCCATTTCTCCATCCTCTGAATCCGCCTCCCTGGCCTCTTCTAGGTCCTTGGGGGGTTTCATTTATTCTGGATGTTGTCTGGTCTAATCTGTCAACAAGTACATCCAACACTCTACATTTATTTGTAGCATGGGTCATAGATGTGCATAAATCACAATGTATTTTATTGGGAGTAGTCATGTACTTATGCATAATAGGACACTTCCTCGATGCATGCATATATGTCTGACAAATATCACAATACTCAGTTGTCTAAGACGTTTGAGCACCCGTGAAGGTATTGTATATCCATGGTGTATGGAATGGTGGAGTCACAAATACTTGTGAAACTCATCCCATTGGTCCTGAAGATGGTCCTAACGGATTTTGAGGAGGTCCCATTCCCTTCATGCGTGAACATTAATTTTCCAGATGACCTTCTGTGTAGCATCCTGTGCACCAAACCTGAGGCTGTCCTGGTATTGGTGTAGTTCATTCTTGAATCTTTTCCATTAGCGCCAATATGTTTCCCTAGAGTTGCGACAAATTTTCTTGGTCATCCTCAGATTTCCTAGATAACCTGTCATGTCTTTGATATTCATCAACTGCTCCAAGGAGTCTGTTAATGTTACTATCCACTATCATGTTAAAGGAATTCTCATCAGAGGTACTAATCCTTGGATGTACCATTCCCTCTGGTGATATTTGTGAATTGGATGCGCTAGTCTCCCAATTGCATATTTAAATTTCTGGTTGTACTCCCAGGTAGATTCACCTTCCCTTTGTTGAATCTCTCTCAACTCGGAGAGAGGCTATTGCTCTGACTGAGGTATTTTGAATTCAGCAATGAAATTCAAACTCACTTGGCCAAGGGTGAATGCTTGTCCTTGCACCCCTGGTTCAATATCCTTCATGTACCATTTGAGAGAAAACCCCTCAAGGTAGTCTAAAACTATACTAACTTGTTTGCATTGAGAGTCCCTCTGTACCTCTGGATGGCCTCACATAAGAACCAATGTTTCTCTATGTTATAACCTAGGTTTGCATCCCTTGATTCTCTTCTTGTTTCACCATTTCGTCATCATTTTTTTTTTGATTGGTTCTCCCTTTATTAAGTATCTTGGTCCTTATTCGTTTTGATTTGTTGCACATGTTTGTCTCTATTTATCGAAGGATAAATATATGTTTGATTGAGTTCAAATTAACTGTCATCATATTTTCCCATTGATTAATCTCACCACAGGTCCACCAAGTCTTTGTGCATACACAGGAAACACCCATGGATAAATGCAGCTGCTCAGAATGGTCATATTTGGGACAGGGTTGCCGAAATTAACAGGGGAAAGTTTCAACGGTGGAGCTCTATCAAGTGAATCAGATCAAGGGTTGTCATCCATTTGAGGGTGAAGAATCATGCATAGTTTAACATCAAGAGTAATCAGAACTACCAAACTTCCAAAGACCTGAAGAGAATCTGGGATGTTCATCTACCATGACATGCGGCGACAAATCATCTACTTCGGTGATTTTCACTTCGGGAGTTTTCCAGGAACAAACATTCGAATCTCCTGAAGAGCCAAAGACCCAAAGTTTTGAAATGAATCTAGACCGCTCATCAACGATGACAGGTGGAAGCAGATGATGTCACTTCAGGGGTTTTACTCTAGAAGATTTTCATGTTTCAAATTTGAAAGTCCCAAAGAGATGAAATGCCAAAAGTCTGAAATGAATCTGGACCGTTCATCAGTTGTGACATGTAGAAAAAGATAATTTACTTCGGGGATTTTCCTCCAAGATATTTTCATGTTTCACATTTGAAAGTCCCGGAGAACCAAAGACCCAAAGTCCCGAAGTAAATCTCGACCATCCATCAGACGTGACATGTGGTGATAGATAAGTTGCTTCGGAGATTCTCCTCTAGGATTTTTCCAAGCACAAACATTTGAAACTCCCGAAGATCCAAAGACCCAAAGTTCTAAAATGAATCTTGACTGCTCATCAGCGATGACATGTGGAAGAAGATCACATAGTTTTGGGGCTTTACCTCCAAAATATTTTCATGTTTCACATTCGAAAGTCCTGAAGCCCAGACCTCCAAAGTAAATATGGACCAACCATCTTTCAGGGGCATGTGGAGGTAGATCATCCACTTCGGCGATCTTCTCTCTGGGATATTTTCACTCTTAAACATTTTAAACTCTCGAAGCCTAGACTACTAAATCACATGACAACCATCATTTGAGGCACATGGTTCTCTCATCGGTCATAACACATGGTGCACTCATTAGTCAAGACACGTGGCACTCATTCCAGGTCATTTTGGTTGCGTCATTTACTCTTTTCCACTTGACACATGTCACCCCTCTTTTCACTACATGTCAATATCCATGACATCACATGATGCCAGGCCACCATTTCACTCCAGCCTTTTGTCTCAAGGTGTTTTCCACACTTAACATGCATAAACTCCCGAAGTCTTGGAACACAGACTCCTGAAGTAAGAATGGACCATTGATCTCAATTCAAGAATAACCGTCAATTCTTGCAGCAGATAGTACCTCCTGGATCATAGATCGTAAGAACATCAATGACCATACTTCATTGTGGGGACACAAACTGCTCGGACATCAATTTTATAGAGCGGTCCTACAATTTGAACCACGGTATTGTTGGAAGGGTACATGGAAGTTTGTGGGGGATTGTGGGCCCAAAGGAGGTGTGGACCCAAACCACCCTCAATGACTTCCACAACCATGTGCTCATCCCAATCACTACTCTCGCTCCTCTCACCACCTGACACTTTTCCTCCACTCGCCTCTATTGTATTCACATATCCTATCACCTCTCAACATTTGTCTTCACATGTCATCTATCCTCGCATCCACTCATCCTGTCTACCAATTAGGTGCTCACCTCTGCATCTCCCTTCATGACCGATGGGCCATCAACCATTCTAGTGAAGCTATCTAGTAGGTACACATGGAATTTGACGGGGTCGATGAAAAATGCTCTTAGCTTCTGAAATCTCAGACACAAAGGGAGAGTTAAGTCTCAGTCATAGGTCAGTGCAGATTAGTTCCAGAACAATTCAGTGGGCTCTTCTCACATATCCAGTTATCTCCAATAGCCTCCAACAACTCGCATACAAGCCATCGCTTGAAAATAAATCTCTTCTCTGTCACTTCGAGGCTCATTTTCAGACATTCAGTTCCTTCAACATGCATCAGTTCTTTCTCAGAGACAATAGTAGTTTTATTTTGAGTAAGTCCAACATTTTCCTAGATTAGATGCAAGAGTGGCCTTCTATGTGAGATAAGAACCACTCTTGCTAATTAAATTTAGAATCTTAGTGCAATTAATAATTTGTTTAACGAATAATCCCCTAAGGACAAGATCTTATGCAACTCTTTTAAATAGTCATTTTGGGGATATTGTAAGGGTCAGATTTTTGAGGAAAGAATAACAATACAACAAAATGGTTGGACCCATTTATGCATGGATTAAATCTCTCTACCTAGTGAACATACTCTTGATGACAGTGTTTCGTTCAACTCTTCATGTGCTTTTATTGTTATCTTGAATACAATTTTTTATTTGTGCAACATACATTTCATTTCCTTTCAGCTATTGTATGACTTATTTTTATTGATGTGCAATCTATTAGACAACTAATGCTTTGGTGAATATTTGTTTTCTACAACCTGTGGGAGTTATTGTGTTTTTATACATGTTTAATGTCTTGAAATGATATTTTAAGTATTGAACTTCTTGCAGAAGATTATTCATTGAGTAGTTTGTTGTTTCTCTCTGTTTTCTATTATTTCATCGTTCTGTCATTAGTGTGCCATCAAATAAGGAGGGCCCTCATACATATCATTCATCCAACCCAACTTTGCCTTTGTCTTTATAGAATAACCCTCTGACCAACCAACAAAAAGTTAAATAAACAATCATTCTAAACTGATAGGTAGCCTAGCTTTTCCCTTTAGCAGTCAGGTGCAGACCTTAGGACCAACACTCTACATCCCTGTTCCCTTTACAGTAGACTATTTGGGTATTGGGTGATTGATCCTCCCATATTTCCATCCATTATGGGTCTCACTTATTCTATTAGAATGAAACCTAACAGTTATGTTTGTGATATGCATGGGGATCCCAATATCCTCCATACATTTACACTCACATACTAGCTTTGACTAATTGGATGCGATGGAATAGAAATAGCATAAGTAGGAGGCATAGAATTTACCATGGGTATAGATGATAGTTGGGGGAAAGGAGATTCGGGGTTGGTTCCACTGTCTTCTAGGTGGGTTTCTTTGATTTGGGGGGTTTCGTTTTCTTCCTCTGGAGCAGCCTTCTCTGCCTGATTCCTGATGTTTCCTGATATCAAGGCTGAATATTCTTGATCACCCTAAAGGTCCATACCTACTTTGTCTTCCCTTCTCCAAACTCTTCTTATCATCCACCCATCTGGGGACTCCTTATTCTCTACGCTTATGTCTATTGTAATCTTAGACTGGCCAGTATTTCTTGTCTTCTTACCTTCCTCAACTCTTCCTTCTTTCCTTCATCTGTTCCTCTAGATATGATTTATTTTTGCAACATCTCGGACTGATTCATTGTCTTCTTTACCTTTTCATGCCACCACTTCTCAAAAATGGAGACTCTCCTTAAGGCTCGCTCATTTCTTGCGTTTGTTTCTTGATCTTCCCCCATCTGTCAAATAACCCTTTCCCCTTATTAGGTCATCATCGTACCCCAAAATCACCCTAACCCAAAAGTAGGTTTTTAGGATTCCATCTCAGACGAGGGAATATTTATCATCCCCTCCTCCATAAAGAATACTTTGATCCATAGGGGAATTTCCCTTAATAGTCTTCCATGTGCACCTTTCTTGAAAATTTCTTCCACTCGTGAAAAATATTGGTGATTCTCAGTTTTGAGTTCAATGATGTATCCATCCAAAGTTGTATTAACCCAAAAATCGTCTGCTCGTGTGAAATGGTGATCCAACTGATGAAGTGTTGCGATCTTCTCTCTATCCCAAGTGTAGGTCTTTTGGATGGATTCTTGGAATTCTAGATCTTCTTGGAGCCGATCTATCTAATGGAATATTTATTCTGGGGATTTTACCTAGAATATCTCATACTGGTCACTCGATATTTCTAAATAAAAGACAAAATATCTTGTAACCTTCTCACTTTTACCTCGCAAATTCGCTTCCTTTCATATAAATGCCTCACAATTTCATTCCCACCATTTCTAAATATCAGATATATAGATCCATGGAATAATTCTCCTCACAGGTTCCCTTTTAAAACACAGGTCCCGACAACAGAACCATTCTGTTGGCGCAAAAGTGATCAGACCAGGATCCTTTTCAAGTTACCAACAAAAGGTACCAAAGTGGTCTAGAGTTCTGGAATTTTCATCTTCCTGGGAGGGAAGAATTCTCACCCGAAGGGAAATCAAGACAAGAAAGAGAGGGAAGGGTAAGGGGAATACTTAGACAGATCTCAGAGTGATCAATATTCATATTAGTATTGCACAAGATAGATTAAACTTGTAGCAGTTCTGAACATTTCCTAACTAAGAATAAAGAGAATAGGGTTGTGTCACCATTCATAATGAAGAAATTTAAGTATATCAGACATAAAATATAATACAGAGAAACAATTAATACATTCAGGAGACTAAGTACACATAATATATTCAAAATTTGGGCCTCAATTATATTAGCATATAAGGTTCTTCTCACAACTCGATTTTCATACATAAGTAATCATAGGATGATCCTCATCAAATATGAGACAATGTTACAACCTATTTCTCCTCTACATCTAAACTGATACAAAACATTGATACATTGATAGTCTGGTTCTTACCCATATCTCCAAGACTCAACTATGTGAATAGTATGGACCATTACGACAGTGAATCTTGTCACAAAAACAAAAACAATAATAATCCCAGGCCAGCAACCCTTTTACAATCATATCAGTCTCATATATCTAATCTGATATTTAATTTTTCTAGTTGAGAACCCGAGAGTTATCTCTTCTTCTTGATCTTGTTGCAACTTCTTTCCTCAAAACTGATGTTGCGTTGTCCTTCCAATCGCTTTATGTTTCTTTCTTTAGTCCATTATCTAGATCCTCAACATCTTGCGCAACTTATGTTATCCAAAATGAAGTTGTATCATATCTTGCACAACTTATATTCATCAAAACGAAGTGCCCAACACATATCCCTTGGGACGGAGTGGTCGTTGGTCACCTCTAATATAGTTCATTCTAACTAGCCTGTACATATCTAGTCATGAAAATTACAAAGTTCATATACCCAATTTGTGATCCTCATAATGACCCAAACATACTAAAAGGGGGGGGATTTTAATTCAGAAATACCTCTTACCAACCCACGGTCCCTAAACATGTTGCATAAGCCTAATATATCACAAGGTTTGTTATCACCCCTTATCCACATAACAAACTTGAATCCTCATTGCATTTAACACAATTGACTCTAAAAAGGGCTAGGGTTACATTATCGTATGTTTCTAGTTAATTTAAATAGGTAAAAGGGCCCACCGTGTGATAGACTAAGGGGAACCAATTTTTATGAGTAGTTTTTAGTCGAATTAGTTGAATTGAACATAGGTTGGAATTTTTTTTATTTGTATAATAATGTGTTCATGTTTTCCTTTGACTTTTTTAACTGGACAAATCGGTAAGTGTGGACACAAACTAATCTCCCTAACTTCAACAAGAAGTTAGAACAAAACATAGCAGAATACAAACTTCTCCTTAGATTTCATTGTAATGTAAACTAGTTCAATGAGGGATAAATGACATAACGTTTAAGCACCGTTTGATCCTTGCTAGTGTTGTCCTTTCTCCATCCTTATATTTGTGGGATGTTGAACCTGGTTAAGAAGCACAAACCAACAAAGAGAGAGAGATAAATGATATATATTGCAATGAAACCTATGCATAAGATCAAGGATTTATGCAATAAAAATGGAGACACTTTTATAGGGAATAAATCTATCACTGCATTATATTGATGAAAGTGGAGATTACAACCTATGCCTTGATGTTGCAAGGTCCCTTTCAATGGTGCTTTTCCTCGACACACACACCTTTTCTCCAATGATTTTGATGAAGATTATTCCCAACCTGACTTGGAAAGATAAAGAAAAGCTATCAAAAGTAAAATCTTAAGTATAATTCTTCATGCATAATCCAACCTAACTTTTACCATTAGAGATATCTCTTTATATAGAGTGAAGAGGGATGTATGAAGAGATTAGGATGATCCCACTAAATCAAAGCAACAAATGAGATCCAAACTAATCGGAGGCCACCTCCTCCTTCCGAAGATTCCATTCTAGAACCTTCAAGAATTTCACCTTTTTATTTTGCTTGAGCATCGTTGCACCCTAAAAACAAGAAACCTGTGACCACGCCACATTCCACTGTGGTGCAGCATGTGATGATCAAGGATCGTCACACCCTTAACATTTGGCAAGGTGCGACGATATTCTTTGGTAGGATTTTCAATAAAGGAAAGATGATTCTATTTCCCATGGAGAAAGTCTTATTTCTTCAATAGATTCATGGAATAGAGAAGTAAGCAATACACATATCATCGGTGATCACAGGGGTGACCATAATAATGTGTAACATAACGCCCCCCAAAGTATGAAGTTGGAACATGTGATAGCTGAAATACTTTGTAGAATGTGTGTGTCAATAGCAAGGAGCACATCGGTCAAAAACGTGCAAACAAACAAGCATATGCATAATAATATACAATTTACTGAGGTAGGCATTCCCATACTCAGACTACAGGTGACTCTAATCATAAGTTTCAAGTGAGTCATGGCCACCAATCATACACTGTGGATCCATGTCATTATGATTCAACATAGCTAAGAGAAGTACACTATGGATCTATGCATCAGTACAGAGTTATGAATACTCCATCAAAACCTAGATCTATGTGATAGTATCCAGAGTCTTCATTTCCATTGTCCTGAAGTACAAATCTATCCATGTGATTACATGTATTGAAGTCGAACATGGTAGAAACCACTTTATTACCAGTAATTAATGGATATCATTAGCAAGTGAGAGGGAAATCACCATTGATGTCAATGACCCCCAAGGTATTCTAGTACAATCCAACGATTGTGAATTAATGAGTTGAAGTCGAACACTCAATGGAATTTTTGATGCAACACCCCTACCTCAACAGGTTCTATGTGACCTCTCGGTCTACGGATCGTTCTTGATCTCCCTTGAGCCAAAATGGCACCTTGATTCCCAGTTGGAATATTCAACATGTATAACCACATGTCCTTCTTAGAAGTTACACCTATGCAAGAAAGTGCTAGGCGTGAATCTCCACTCCATGTGACCAACCGATGTGAGCAATACCTTTACCCGAAAAGGTGTTTCAGGTTCCACGACTTCGTGATCTCTATTGTGAGACCCTCTGACGCCTTTGACTCTGGAAACCTTGAAAATGGGCTAATGGATATTTAACCCTTAATTTATGCCTCGACCATGTGACCTCAGTCACGTCCTGAGGTCCTCCTCTGAGTGCATTGGGATTTTGTGATTCAAGAGTTCATGATGTGACTCTTCTCCTTTTCCCGAATTCTGAACTCGCAACTTCTTCTCCTCAGATCCATGGCCCTGAGCTTCCCACGATCTGATCGTCTAGATTGTATCGAAATTTTGCGTATCAGGATTTCGTAATTCAATACCTCCAAGTCACGACCTTCTCCACAATCCAGTCCCAAAATGTCAAAATCCATAATCACAAGATCTACGACTCACATTGATTCAAATCTAACAGTGACTATTCCTCCTAAGCTTCCGAGTGTTGATAGACACTCGGCCTTAACTTCTCCATTGATCGACTGGATCTAATGGTCCATGGTGAATTGGTAGTTCTCCCTCTGAGAATTTCAACTTTCCATTCAAGTTCTCGATGCTCCTGGCCAAACAACTCGACATCTCCTTTTGAGCTTGATTCCCATGAGGTAACTCCAACCCTCATCTTCCCTTCGAATTCTTCGAAGTCTCTGTCCCTCCTAATCTTATTTCTTACTACAAACTCAAGGATTTCAAGATATTCTTACACGCAATCCTTGCGGCATTCATGATAATCTATGATTATCTGAACTTCCCAGTTCCACGCACTTCTTGAGACAAAATTTATTTAACCACTCATTGGGTTGGAATAGTCTAAGACTTCAACCTTTCTACACACACCTTTCACGTCTCTGTGCTATACTCACACTTCTAATGGTATGATAACAATGTTATATCTCCTGATCTTTTCTTAGGTAAGACTCAGAACTTTTCAATGCACTCCTTATGGACCTTCGTTTCACTCCTTGAAGAAATTATCAGGACGAGAAACAATTGAAACTCATACTCTCCCTCTTACAGACTTCATACATTCAACATGGAATTATATACATACACACATCATTGAAACAAATGCATAACAAAGTATATAAACAAACTCTAAACATACCATTCAGTAGATGCAAACAATATCCATCACAACACCATGAAATTGAGTCATATCAAGCTTATATAAACTCAATTATTCTTGTACATGGTATCTATAGAAAAAACTGTCTTCTTATACAACTTCTACAATCTTTGTTCTTCTCTACTCTCCTATTCTCTTTCTCTATAGCTCTATTCTTGCAATTGAGAATAATTATAAATTACAATACATACAAGGGATGTTTCTAGAGTTTTCCATCCTACAACCTCTAGCTATCTAATCGAATTAAATCTTACATCTACTTTATATTTATTACAATAAATGCCTCCATCCAACCGATGAGAGTGAACGCTCAAGATATGTGTTACAATATCCAAACCATAAAATAAAAAATAATTTTTTTTAGATATTACATTAATGATTAATCTTTTCAAATTCAAAACATTCTCAAAATGTGGACTGGTGCATATCCAGTTGTCCTTCCTCTTTGTTTTCTTTGCTGGCTTGCGATGCTCCTGCATCATATCCTCTGGATGAAAAAATTCATGGGCTCTTACACTGTCTGTCCATGTTTCTAGATCTCCACTTCTCTTTCCCAATTGGCCTCTTCAATCGGGTGTCCTTTCCATTTTACCAAGTATTCAAAATACGTCTTTCTCTGGGTCTTCTTGCAAACTCTCCGATGAATGATCTTTTCCATCTACGGATTTTCAGCTACAGGCATCTGTTTGACCCATTGAACTTCTTTCTATTTCTCTTCTCCATTTTCTTCATCTATTCTGTAAGGATACAAATATGCTACCTTGAATATGGGTGATGTTCCCACATCATCTGGAAATTCTATCTCATAAGCATTTTCCTCAAACTTTCTCAGAATGTTACACGGTCTCATCTTTTTCATTTTCAACTTATTATACATTCCCCTTGGGAATATTTCCTTTCTTATATGCACTAAGATTAAGTCTCCCACTTTGAACTGAAAGGCTCTCCTGTGTTGATCTTCTCTGCGCTTGTATTCTTGGTTGGAACTCTGCAATCACTCTTTAATCTTGTTGTGAAGCTCTTGCATTTCTGCTGCAAAATATTCTACTCCAGCACTTCTGAACTCATGCTGCTCCAAGTCTCTCAACTTATATATGCCTCTTGGCTTCATTCCATACATTATATGGAATGGGCTTTGTCCTGTGCTCTAGTTAGGTGAGTCATTATAAGAAAATTCCGCTTGCGGCAGAATCTGATCCCACTGACTATGATGTTCAGCTACTAAACTCCTCAACAAGTCCCCTAAACTTTGATTTACTACCTCGGTCTGCCCATATGTCTAAGGGTGATATGTTTATCTAAAAGATAAAATAGTCCCCATATTATTCCATAGTGTCCTCCAAAATGACCAACAAATTTGGTGTCTCGATCTAAAACAATACTCTTGGGTAAACCATGAAGTCAAAGAACTTCTTTGAAAAACGGGTTTGCAATGTGTGTTGCATCACTGGTTTTCTGACATGGAATGAAATGTGTCATTTTTGAGAATCGGTCAACTACCACAAATATGGAATCATAACCCCTCTATGTCCTTGACAGTCGTAACACAAAATCCATGCTTAATGCATCCCACGACCTCTCTGGTATTGGCAATGGTTGATACAATCCTGTATTCTATCTTTTCCCCTTTGCATGTTGGAAAATTCTACATCTGTTGACAAATTTCTTGACATATGTCCTCATCCTTGGCCAATTATATAAATTGTTTAGTTGTGTGAACATTTTTTCATGGCCGAAATGTCTAGCCAATCCTCCACTATGTTTTTCCTTTAGAATATTCTCTCTCATAGAACTCTTCGGGATACACAACTGATTTCCTTTGAAGAATAATCCATCCTGGATTAAGTATTCAATCCATTGTCTTTTGTTTCTCAGAACAATATTTTCACATGCTTCATAAGCATCCCTAAAATATGTGTCATCTCTGTAAATATCCTTAAGGCTATCAAAACCTAAGGTCTTCATATGAAACTCCTGCAGAATCAAACATTTGTTGCTCAATGCATCAACAACGTTGTTAGCAGTTCCATAAATGTGCTTTATAAAAAAAGAAAATATTTTCATAAATTCAATCCATTTTGCATGTTTCTGGTTCAATTTTTCCTGTCTGGTTACGAATTGTAAAGCATGGTTGTCGCTATACAAAACAAACTCTTTCGGAACCAAGTAGTGCCTCCATTTCTTCAGTGCCTGTATGATTTCATAAAACTCTTTATCATACGTGGAATATTTCATCTTGGCATCATTTAACTTCTCACTGAAGTATGCAACTGTTCTATTGTCTTGACTTAAGACTTCTCCAACTGCAAATCCACTTCTGTCACATGTCACTTGAAATGTCTTACTGAAATCTAGCAAAACCAGAACTGGTTGACCAATTATCTTCTCTTTCAACAGCTTGAAACTTTTCTCTTCTTCCTCTGTGCAATGAGAATATTTATGTCTTTTCTTGACTGTGTCCATCATTGGTGCATTAATCCCACTAAACTTTTTGATGAAATTCCTGTAAAAACTGGACAATCCATGGAATCTTCTGACTTCAAAGATATTCCTTGGTGATGGCCATTCTTTGATCGCGTTTACCTTCTTAGGATCCATCTTCAACTCATTAGAAGAGATAAAAAAACCTAAATAAATGAGCTCTTTCTTCATGAAAGATGAATTCTTTAGATTTATCAACAACTTCTCTTGCTGCAACCTCCTCATCACTAGATATAAATGTCTCAAATGTTCCTCCTCAGTCTTATTGAAGATCAATATATCATCAAGATACACAATTACAAATTTTCCAATGAAATATTTTGAGACTTCATTCATGAATCTCATGAAAGTACTTGGTGCATTTGTCAAACTAAACAACATCACAAGCCATTCATACAACCCTTCATTCATCTTGAATGTTGTCTTCCATTCATCACCTTCCCTCATTCTAATCTGATGATATCTTCTTTTCAAATCAATTTTTGAAAAAAACTTTGCCCCACTCAAGAAATCAATCAAGTCATCCATCCTCGATAAAGGAAATATATACATGATGGTGATTTTGTTTATATCCCTCAAGTCTTTACACATTCTCCATCCACCATCCTTCTTTGGACTTAACATTGTTGGCACAATGCATGGACTCAAGATTTCTCTGATCAACCCTTTGTCCATCAAATCTTGGATTGGCTTCTTAACTTATTCATTCTCCTACGGCATCAATCTGTACACTACTTTGTTTGGTAAACTTGCTCCTTGTATAAGGTAAATGTGATGGATTATACTTCTGATGGGAAGCAATGAACAAGGTAAATTGTCCACCACTATATCAATGAAATTCTCCAGCATTTCCTCAATTTCCTCCGGTAGATCGTCTATCAAGGCACTGTTCAAGATGACTCTAGGTTTTCTTACCACAAAAAATTGCATGTCTTATTCTTTCTTGACTTCATCTAGAATTTCCTTCCCACTCATGATAAGTATAGTATTTCTTGCTTTTGCTTTTGTCTTCTTGTCTTCAATTTCCAGCAACATATGCATCCTACCATTCGTTTCCAAAGTATATGTGTTCTTTCTTCCATCATGAACAACATTTTTTTCATGTTTCCACAGTCTCCCCAACAAAATATGATAGACATACATGGGAATAACATCACATAAGATATCATATCTGTAACCCCCTATCTTAAATTCAACTAAACATTGTTTAGTGACTGTTACATGATGTCCTTTTTGCAGCCACGAAACCTTGTATGTGCTCGGATGTGCAACTGTTTCCAATTCTAGCTTCTCCACCATTTATGTGGATACTAGATTATCTATACTTCCACTATCCACAATAACCTTGCATACCCTATCCTTGATATTGCAATAAGTTATGAAAAAACTGTTCCTTTGGACTAGATTCTCTATCTCTTTCTCTAGCTTCAAGAGAATTTTCCTCATCATCAAGGATCTTCCGCCTTCTGCATCTTCTGCCTCAACATTTCACCTTTGTGCTTCTGAAATGTGAGCTTCTACTCCTCCATCCATTTTTCTGTCGGGACATTCAAAAGACTTATATCCCATATTTACACAGACAAAACACTTTATTTCACCTCCTCTGCCTCTTCCTCTTCCTCTTGCTCGCGAAAAAGTGTTCCTATCGGCATACTATCCTCCTTGTGAACTTCCTCCCCTTTCTGGGTGGTTAAGAGGTTTCTTTTCTTCATCCTTGGGCTTCTGTACTCTATCATGGGAAATTTATTTACCTCTGCTCTGAGTTCAACCTCTACCCCTTTGACCTTGCCTTCAAGCCAATTTTACTTTTTCCTTTGAAGCAATTTGATAAGCATCTTCCACATTTCTGATTTTCACCATGCTCATCTAGTCTTGAAGTTCATATCTCAATCCATTCATGTATCTGGAAAGTTTTTCATCATCACTCTCATCACGAATTGCTCTGATGTTGAGTCTGTAAAACTCCTAAGTGTACTCCTACACTATCATCCCCTTCTGTCTGAAATTTTGCATTCTTCGAAACAAATTAATTTTATAATCTCTAGGTATAAACATGGCTTTCATTTTTACAACCATCCTATCCCAACTTTTGATTTTTTTTTTCCTTTGCAATTCCTATCATCCCACAGTTCATCTGAACACATTGTTTCATGCCCTTTTAGTCAAGTGACAACGTGTTTTACTTTCTTATCCTCCTCAATATACTCATAGTTGAAGTATTTGTCCAGATATCTAAACCAATCTAGCAACTCCTCAACGTCTAAGTTGCCTTCATACATCAGGATGTCCATTTTTTCTCTGGCCCCTATTCTTGCAACATATTTGAATAGATGTTCCCCTGAAGCATCTTCAACTTCAACTTCTTCTTCTTCAGGTCTTGCTTCATTCTCATTTTCGGATTCACTGACATCTCTAGTATCAGTTGTTCACTACTGTGATGTCTCCATAGCATCCAATCGAGCATGAATTTCTCTCATTTCCCTTTCCATGACTGGATCAGGCATGGGTCTATCTTGATGTCTTCTTGGCGACATTGTTTAAATCTATTCCATGCATAATTTACATCACAAATTGACTTGTCTTCTCTTTCTTACAAAAAATAATGATTGCAAGCCCTGATACCACCTGACGCAGCACCCCTACCTCAGCAGGTTCTGCGTGACCTCCCGGTGTAAGGATCGTTCTTAATCTCCCTTGAGATGAAATGGCTCCTTGATTCCCAGCTGGAATATTCAACACGTATAAACATAGGTCCTTCTTAGAATTTACAGTTTTGAGAGAAATAACTAGGCACGAAACTCCACTCCATGTGACCAACCGATGTGACCAATACCTTTACCCGAAAAGGCATTTCAGGTTTCACAACTTCGGGATATCTATTGTGAGTCCCTATGACTCCTTTGACTCTTGGAACCCCAAAAATGGGCTAATAGATATTTAAATCCTCTTTTATGCCTCAACCATGTGACCTCATTCACATCCTCGGGTCCACCTCCAATTGCATCAAGATTTCACGACTCGTGAGTGCATGATGTGACTCTTCTCCTTTTCCCCAAAGTATGAACTCGCGACTTCTTCTCCTCAGATCGACAGCCCTGAGCTTCCCATGATCTGATGGTCCAGATTGTATCGGATTTCGCCTATTGGGATTTCATAATTCAAGACCTCCAAGTCACGACCTTCTCCACACTCCACTCATGAAATTCCAAAATCCACAATCACAAGATCTACGACTCCCATTGATTCAAATCTAATGGTGACTATTCCTCTTGATATTGCAAGTGTTGATAGATGCTTAGCCTTAGCTTCTCTGTTGATCCACTGGATCCAACGGTCCACGACGAATCAGTAGTTTTGGCTCTGATAATTTCAATCGTCCATTCAAGTTCTCGATGCTCCTGGCCAAATGAATCAGGGTATCCTTCTGAGCTTGATTCCCGTGAGGTAACTCCAACCCTTGTCTTTCCTTCGAATTCTTCAAAGTCTCTGTGCCTCCTGAACTTATTTATTACTACAAACTCAAGGATTCCAAGAGATTCTTGCGCACACTCCTTGCGACAGTCATGATAATCTCTAATTATCTGAAATTCCCAGTTCCATGCACTCCTTGCGATAAAATTTCTTCAACCACTCACTGGGTTGGAAAAGTATAAGACTTCGACCCGCCTGCACATACCTTGCATGACTCTGTGTTATACTCATGCTTTTACTAGTATGAGAACAACGCTATCTCTCCTTATATATTCTAAGGTAAGACTCAAAACTTGTCAATGCACTCCTTGCGAACCTTCACTGGACTCCTTGCAGGAATTCTCAGGATGAGAAACAATTGAAAATCATACTCTCCCTCTTACAGAATTAATACATTCAACATGGAATTATATACATACACACAACATTGAAACAAATGCATAACATAGTATATAAGAAAACTATAAACATACCATTCAGTAGATGCAAACAATATCCATCACGACACCATGAAATTGAGTCATAGCAACCTTATATTAAATCAAGAATTCTTGTACATGGTCCCTATAGAAACAACTATATTCTTATTCAACTTCTACAATCTCTATTCTTCTCTGCTCTCCTATTCTCTTTCTTTATAGCTCTATTCTTGCAATTGAGAATAATGATACATTACAATACATACGAGGGATCTTTCTAGAGTTTTCCCTCCTACAACCTCTAGCTATCTAATTGAATTAAAGCTTACATCTACTTTATATCTACTACAATAAATTCCTCCATCCAATAGATGAGAGAGAATGCTCAAGATCGGCGTTACAATCTCCAAACCATAAAAGAAAAAATATATTTTTTAGATATTACATTAATGCTTCATCTTTTCAAATTCAAAACATTTTCAAAATGTGCATATCCATCTGTCCTTCCACTTTGTTTTCTTTGTTGGCTTGCGATGCTCCTGCATCAATTTTCCAATCAAGGGCCAATGATGTGAACTCGTTGTTGAAAACAAGGAAGCATGCCATTGAGGCATGTAGGTTCCAAGGTACTAAATGATTTCTAAGTCTAATTCCTAGATAATTAGTTCAAGCTGAGAGGAAAAGACTCGTCACAGAAGGACCTTAATGTATCCCCCATCAATGACATGAAAAATGTAACGAATTTGAAGTAGATCAACGTATAAAGTGATTCATAACTGACTCAGGGAAGGCCGACATGGTAAAATTTTGAGGACTGCAGATGGTTGACTTAATAGAAGGTTTGTTTAGGTTGAATTTCTATTGAACATATGAATGGCATGAAAATTGTCTTGGCAACATTGACTCAAAGAGGACCCAAATTACATACTTGTGGATGGTCAAATGAGAGACAAATGGATTTCCCAACCCAGATAAAATAATGAAGAGGGGTGTCATGTTCAAGAGTGACCTACTGCCACTAACATAGATACAGATATACATTTCTTCCCAATTTCCCCCAACCATTTGTGGTGATTACCTCTTTATTTTTACACAAGCTTGAGGAGGATAACATATGCTTGAAATGTAAGCTCATCCTTTGGATGATTCCCTTAGAGTATTTTTAACGAACCCTAGGAAGGAGTTGTTTGGTCCCATATGGGATTTTCGATGCTTGTTTTATGAGTCCAAAGAAAGAAAAATCAGGGATTTTTCATGTTTAGAGAGTCTGAAAACAGATAAAGATAACTCCAAAATGTCCATTTTTGTAAATTATTCTGATGAGACTAAAAATCACATAATCTACTGCTCATTAGACGTTTTCTTCAAATACTTTAATGAGCATGAATATAACAAGGTCACTCGGCTATCATTTCATGTTTAGGGAGTTTGAAAAGAGCTTAAAGAAGATTCTAGGGGGGTTCCTTTTTCGTATAACCTTTACGAGTCTGAAAAAGTGATAAAAGTTTACTCGATTACATTCTCATTGATTTACGAGCATGAGAAAGAACAAAGACTCAGCTCAGGATTGTTTCAATTTTACGCAAGCTTAAAATAAAAAAAAATTGTGCTTGGGATAGATTTTACTTTTACATAAGATTTAAAAAAATAAAAAATAATGCTTGGACCTAGTTTCATTTTTAGACAAGCTTGACTGAGAGGAAACTATACTTTAGGTAGGTGGTTTCATTTTTACATAATCTTGAACCAGAGAAAACTATGCTCGTGACTTCCCAATGCATTATCCAGGGATGGTTGGTACTTTACCCCCAACTTAAAAAGATAGTGGCTTAAATTTAGCATGAATTCAAGAGGCTGTAAGCATTCCCCCCTAAGCTTCATTTTTTCCAACAACACAGGTGAATGAAATGAAGCTTCAAATACTATGCTTAACAAAGTACTTGACTCAATCTAAGATGGGGGAAATTCATTTCATTTTTTAACGAGCTTGACATAGTAAAAGGAATTATGCTTGAAAATCCATGTCCAATCCCCCTTTGTTTCATTGTTTAACAAGCTTAACAAATGAGAATAACTATTCTCCTAACCTATGCTTAATTTTTTAACTAGGTTTCCACAGAGATGCAAAAATATCCTCACAGTTGGTTTCATTTTTTAACGAGCTTGAAATCAGAAAACCATCCTCAAAGATGGTTTTATTTTCTAATGAGATTGAAATCAGAAAACCATGCTCGTAGATGGTTTCATTTTTTAATGAGATTGAAATCAGAAAACCATGCTCAAGGATCTCTTATTTATCATGGATTCCAAGAGGGAAATTCTCTAGAAGGACACCATGTCAAGGGACAAAACTTGGTCATGAATTCCAAGAGATCTTCACTGGACGGAAGAAACACACTCCGGAAGGAACACATGTTGAGGGTTGCAACAGGGGTAAGGATATCAAGCTCTAAAATCCCTATCAAAGAGATCAGCATGTCAACTACCGGATCCAACTCATAAGAGATTGAGCTTACAGTGAGAGGCTCATGTACATCAATAGTTGAAGGCATGGGAGACAACGCCACATAATTGACCCGTGGTGGGGGATATATCATCTACATATAAGAAATGTTTAGGGAGTTCATTGAGTTGGTAATCAAGTTGGGACCAATGAATGAAAGTTGATCAATAATTACAATCCTTCCATTGTGAGGGAAATATATCACACAAAAAAGAGTGTACATGATATCTTTCATGGCGTAAACATAGTCTCTCCCAAGGAGTAAATCGAAATCCAAGGGGTCTTGGACTACCATGACGTCAATAAAGACATTTTTCCTTCCCAAAGTTATGGGAAACTGAGAAAGGGGCCCTAAAGGTTGACTAGTTGTTTAGTTAAAATCTAACAGATCCTGCGTAACTAACACAAGCTGAGGATAAACCAAATATTGCCAAGCTATAGAGGACAAAATAATAACGAACGCACCTTCATCTATTAGCATCTGAGGAACGTCCCGACCACAAAACTTTATTGTAATCCTAAAAGGGATATGAGAGGGAATATGAGGTCCATTTAGCACACCCCAATAAAAAAGGATGGCCTCATTACTTGGAGGGGGTTCCACGGGAGAAGGAAGAATTTCCCCTAGCACGGTAGTGTCTGTATCAACAAGAAAAACATGAGCAGTATCAGGTTTACTCTCTAGAGGGAGAGTAGGATCAACGAACGATGAGATCAGATCGACCACTTGAGTTGCATTCTCCAAGGTGAGAATGAGGATGACGGATAGAAACAGATAGACCGCTTGGGTTACACTCTCTAACAAGAGAGTGGGTTCGATCGAGGATGGGATTGGATTGACCACTTTATCAGGTGGTTCAACTAAATACATGACTAGCTTAACTACCTGATAAATTGAATCGATTGATGAAGGGACCAAAATGATCATGCCTTAGTGGTTCTTCCATTAATTTCGAGGCTTCTTCCATACGATGGAAAAGGTGAGTTTGATGACTCCCTACACATAACATAAATGGGAACTTGACTCTACTTTTCTTCTTCCGAACGATATCTTGACTATTTGATGGGAGGTCATCAACATGTTGTTCATAGGTTGATGACATGGGTTGGCGAGGGCATGTAGACCATGCTTCTATAACCTTGGATAGACCAAGCCAATCCTTAAGAATATGGCTACCCTTACAAAGCCTGCAAGGGTACTTGGGCTTACGGGTTGTTTGGGTGATCTTGGCATCATCAACACTCCCATCACGATTATAAGTAACTAGTTTTTTTCCAACATGTTTGGCAGTGGTTGGAAGTTTGGACCCTTGCTTAATTTTCTTTTTCTTAATCTTCCTTTTATTATTCTTCTTATCCATTGGGTTACTAGCTTTAGATATTTCACTAGGAGAAGAAGATGAAATAGAAGAATACCTTGCAAGTGAAGAAGGCGAAGAAGATCTTACTATTGAAGAAGGAGAAGGATCAATATGAGGTTGATTCTCTTAGGTGGAAGTGATTACAGCCGAAGCACCAACTACATTAGGGATTACCTGAGTGAAAAACAACCATATCAGTAATCCAATTGTGAGACCTAGAAGCCTCAAAGTAGTTATATAAGTAGGACCAATGTTTCCGAAAGAAGGAAAAACAAAATGTTAAACTAGAGCAGGGGTTGCTTCATTGGTCATTCTGGGAACTGATGCCATTAAAGACAAATCCAACCTAGATTCTTCTAGGGAAAATAAAAAACACATGCTAAAAATCTAGGAAGAAAGAAAACAAAAAAAAACCTTCTCAAAATGAACGCACTAGTTGGTGATGAAATCCAACGTGGTGAGAACAATGTAAGAATGGGTTGAGATATAGTGGTTGGAAAAGTTATGTTGACGACCTTCTTAATGGACTTATGTCTTGGTGCAAGCTTCCACACAATAAATGTGGATTAACCCTCCAAGGATCTCGAGTGAGTTTGGCCAACATCGATTCCAGGTATAGTGAAGACTTCCCCTTCACCATCACCTCATCTATTACCCTAATGAGAAAGGCCACTAAGCTTACCAATTACAACAATGATGCCTGAGGAAACAATTGACAATATGATACACGCGTAAGGGCAGGGTAACTGAGCCCGAAATCGACTTGAGAAGACCCACACATGGTTGTTTTCTCAAGTGACCCCCAATAAAATGTGCAACCACTAGACCAAGACCAACAAAGAAGGGTTAGTCACTCTTCTAGTATTAATGTTGTTGGACAATTGAGAGGGGGGGGGGGTGAATCAATTGTTATCATTCTTAAACAATTATTCTTATTTTAAACTCTTTACAAAGAACTTAATGACAATCACAATAATGCAAGGAGGTAAGCAATAGAATATTCAACATCAATCACACACATGAAATATACAGAGACAAATATTTCTTGAGGATACCCATAAAGGGAAAAACCTCTTCTTCTTGATATGATAAGTAATATTTATTTTCTGTACATTATCATTCTTATGAACACCAACTCATTGTGAGGCTACCACCTCTATTCTGCAAGATGCAACTTGTTGAGACCACCAACTCTCTGGTTTCTCTAGCACCCACTAGAAGGAAGCACCAACTCCTTGGTTTATCTAGCATCCACTAGAAGGAAGAACCAACTCCCTGAGTGTTCTAGCACCAACTGGATGGAAGCAACAACTTCCAGTCACACAGGCACCAACCTATATACTAGACAATAATAGTTCTCCCTTGCACCACCCTCCCACCCTGGTTTTTTTGGCTGCAACTAGATGGAAGCTACAACTCCCTGTGTTCAAGAACCCACTTGAAACTCTGAGGACAACAATCCTCCCTAGCACCTCCCTACCACCCTGAAATATAAATATTTTCTTTCTTACAAATTTATCACAGTGATACAACATTTATCTATGGCTTACCAGTATAATCACTGTTCTCCTACACTACTTTGCTCTACCTGCATCAGTGTCCCTCTCCTCATGTCTATTGCACTTTCTGTTCTTCTCTCAGATATTCATTTTTGTTATTTTCTTCTTCTACGCTTCATATCCTGCACACCACATGCTTCTACCTGCATGAATCACACTCAACAACAACACCCATCTCTTCTCTGTTCTATGGTTTTATACTCTCTATAGACCTTCTGCATACTTCATGCGCTATGCCACTTCATACTCTTCATTGCATCACTATTATGCCCTATAGGTTGTTCACTGCATCTCTTCCCCACTCCTGCATAGCTCGACAACAGAATCACTTCCCTTCTCTATTATGCATTCTTTTCTCACGTCGATTCATCTCCTTATCAACATTGCAAATATTCATCTTCTCTAGTGGTTCTATTCCCTATGAGTTCATCATCAATGGTCATTATGTTGAGATTCCTTAGCTTCTATGGAAGTTGAGACTCTTCGTCTTCTCTGTCAGTTACATCCAATCAACTATGGCTTCTTTGGCTTATAGCCCCTTCGTTCGCGTGACCACCGACGGTGACCAAGCGCTTATTCAAAAGGCGCTTCCCGATTTCTGTCTAGTGAGCGCTAGCTCCATTTTACGATATGACCTTGGGCTATGAGATTCATGTGATCACGATATTGTGGGTGCATCCATAGGCAGTTTGAGGGAAACATTATTTTCTCCCTATAATTCATTACAAGCCTCCATACGTCCTTTCTCCAAAACCATGGTTTCAATTGCGACTCGCTCATGAAAAATTAAAGCCCTAACATGTTCTGGCCCTGCAAAGGAGCATGACTGTTGATCTCATGATATTGACAATGTTATTGAATGGATGGTTCATATCTATCCTCTCAAGTCTATGAATCATATATCTCCTTCCTACATCAACGACTCAGGTTTCCTTCGTGATCCGGGCTCCGAGAGTTTAAACTCTCAAACCTTGCTACTGCTGACTGGATGTCTTCTAGAATGGAAGATTTGTTGGAATCTATCCTCTTCAATCGATGCCTCTATGTTATTTCCTTTGTCCATGTGCAATCCTTGGTCTCAATGATTATATGACACATGTCCCTTCAAACCAATGGATGAGATCGATTTCTCCTTTCAGGCTTTAGGAGTTTCAATTCTCAAAATCCACTTTCTCTCAGATAATTTCACACAGAGTCCACGATCCAACGACACGTGTCCCTCTCAGATCAATGGTTGAGATATCCTTAGGGTTTTCGGATGTCGTATATTTCAATTCTCAACTTCTGCTTGCTCAGAACACTTTTATCCAGAGTCCACAAATTCCTACCATGTGTCCTCCTCTAATCAATGGTCCTTGTTCACTTCGGGACTTTGGCACTTCGACAAATCTCTAACCTTTATCCTTCACGTTTTCCCAGAGAAGTTTCTCCCATAGTTCAAGATCCATTGACACGTATCCTACTACACAATCAATGATCAAGAGTACACCTGAAGTGTTCTTTAGATCGAACGACTCATATCCACTTCAGGTCTTTGTGCAAGTACTGGTGGTAAAAATCCCAAATCAAATCTCTCTGAGTGACGTAACTCTTGCGTCACTGGATGATGTGCCAGGAGCCAAGTAGATTCCATGCATCACTCAGATTTGTGATTTACATGTACCTGAAATTCTGAATCAACTTGACACTTATCATTGTCTGATTGCACCATGTGTCCTTCCGGACATGGTCTGCCACATGTCCTTATTGACATGGTCTGTTGACGTGGTGTGCTAGATTTCTTTGAGGATGATATTTTCTGACATAGATATCCCTGATCTAAGAGTCATTGTCTGATCTCCAGATCTGACGACTGATGGAACTTCGTATTCTGGGCATTTCAAATCTCAAACTTTCAGGAGCGTAACCTCCTCACATATCTATATCCAAAGTGAATGTTGTTTGTTCGATCAGGATCTTGGATAGACAACTTGATCTTTCTGTGATGTAACATTTCTAAGTTATCCTCTCCTTCCACTCAAAATTGATCCGACGACTGACGAAACTTCACATTCCGAAGATTTCAAATATTAAACTTTCCTGAGTGTAAACTCCTCACATATTTAGACCCAGACTAATCTTTGTTCATAGATCATGTTCTCATATCGATGGCTCGATCTTTCTGTGCACTCCTCCTATCTGGATATTGTTTTGATGGCCATTGTCACTCCTCCTCATAAGCTTACGCATCCTCCCAACTTGGAAGAATTTCTAAGTGTCAAAGGTTCTGTGAGTCTTGATGAATTTGGGTCTCATCTGCATTTATGAGAACGCTATCTCTCCTGGGTGTTGGTAATGGAATTAACCTCATCCCTGGTCCACACTTGTGCTCTACGTGCAACTCTGCACTATTCCTCTCTCAGCTTAGATTTCACATTGCTTTCTTCTTCACCTAAGCTTACCTTTGATCCTTCTATGAGCCATGACCTTTGATCCTTCTGTGATCCTTGATGTATGGGATCTCATCTGTGCATCTAAGAACACTATCTCTCTTGATCTTTGATATCTGCATATTGTTTTCTTCTTCACTGAGATTTGATCTCTATTCCTATTTTTCCATTGATGCACACTTTGATCTTTCCATCAATGACAAGCACACTCTGCTTGTACACATGCCAAAAAATGAGACCTCATGATTGACCCTTGTGTGAGAATGGATTCCCATAACAAAATGTAATAAGTGGATTTACTGCTCCCTAACACAATATTCTATGTTTGTTTGATAGCTTTGTAAATATATCCTTTCAACCTATTCCAAATCCATACACCTTAAGTTAATGTAGGTTTGTTACCAGAAAATATGAAAATGTCTAATCAATTTTTATAAGTGCTTTATTTTAAGGTTGTTGTCTACTCAAGGGGAAAATAGCGTGGACTAAATGATGTTTTGACCGATTCTAAACAATGCAAAGAAATGAGAATGAAAATACTTCACTTCAATGAAAGTTGTATTACGATAAGGAGAAAAAGTTTATCATTCCCAAATGAACAATGTCCCAAGATTTTATTAAACTCATTGATATCAAGATCTTCAAGAAATGTTCCAAAGATACTGTACAGTAATACATGACCCCCCCCCCCCCCAACCATGAGGGGGAATTTTTTTAAGAATTCAAGACCAAAAATGCCAAAAACCATGCAATTTCTCTACTTCAAATGCAAAGATGCCCCCAATATAATTTTTTTCTTTTAAAACGAACTATTCATAAAAAGAAATGTTTTTTCACTAAACAATTCTAAAGAAAAAACAATGCTTAGTAACTGAAAGACACTCAAATCAAGAGATCAAATATTTCAAAATCACACAAGCTAAAACAAAGCAAGGAAGACTAAAAGAAGATTCAGAGACTTTCAAACAGATTGTAACCAGTGGTCTGGCTGGCCGATGTCTGTTGTATTGATAATTTCTGCAATTGATTTGACAGCTGATCAATAGGCTTCGTTTGAGTTGAACCAACAATACCATCGGCATGTGGTCCAGATATCTGTCTGGTCTTTTCAAGTATCGACCATGATGCATCTAGCAATTGTTTTTTAAGTAAACCAGAATAAGAGTAAATCAGCTCTAGTTTTTGGGCTCTCATTATCGCTTCTTCTTCTTAAAAAACCCCCAATGTCGGTATGTCTTTGGATAAATGAGGTACCAAAGACTTGAGGAACCACTCAAGAAGGAATGATGGTGGGACTGGTACTTTTATCAAACTCTTCCAACATCTCCATTCTTAGATGTGATCTAAGATATGGTCTACCTTTGTCTACTCAAAGTTGGCCAACAACTCGATGCCGACGTCGTATCTCACAGGTAATTGAAAATGGTTTAAGAAAATCATTGCCAATTCGCCAAAGGTAGAGTATCTTGAGCGGTCGAGCTCAATGTACCATTTCACAGAACTCTCAATGAGAGTGCGTTGAAACAAAAGCAACTGGATGAAGTCGTCTCTCAATGAGTTGGACGAGCACCATAAATGGAAGGTAGTCACATGATCGCCTAGATCTTGATTAGGCTTAGCTTAAAACTTTGGAATGTCTGAAGGTAACTTGGTTGGCATAGGAATCCAACGCGGATCATGACAGATGGGGTCGTTTAATAACCTTGTCAAGTCTATCAAGTGCAAATTTACTAGAAATGGTAATTGGGGTTGTTGATTATAACCAGGGAAAAAGGAGCCTGGAGTTTGGCTAGCACCAGGCTGCCAAGAAAAGTTAGGTTGTTGGCCAAGTTTTTGGTAATAACCATGGATTCAACCAACATACAATTTCTACACTTGTTGAGACATCATCAGATGACTCCTATAATAGGACGTAGAAGGTTGGGATTGCATTGCATTCCAAGGATTTTGGGAAAGGTTGGCCCCTATCGATCCGACGAGCATAGGTTCTGAGACTTTCCTGGGGTTCCATTGGCTATGGAAGGGGTTTCCCCCAATTAGAATCCCTGACGAGGGAACTGATCCCTGCCATAGATTCTAAGGTCCTTGTGAGGAAGGAATTCCTGAGTTTTCCCCCTGTGCAGGAATAGTACCCTGCATAGGATTTTGTTGTCCATAATTGGGGTTGCCCCCGACTTAGATGACAACTGATGAGAATGCGTTGTTACCAAATGTGCCAAACAAAGAGAACAATGTTGAACCTACTGGCATGCTATAGGAAGGAATTCCTTGACTACCTGCTCCAAACGAACTGTAATTTACGTTTAGCCCGGCGGAGTGCTGGTGAGTATAGTCGAGCGAAGGGGACGAATGAGGTATATGACCACCTCTGTAAGGAAAAGAGTTATAAGGAGATAAAATCCCCCCCATGGATCCTTGCAGAGGAGAATTTGAGCTCCTTGCCCCCATACCTAAAGTATGTAGAGTGGAGTAGGAAAGGAAAAAGTTTGTATCGAAGCCAAGCATCTCGTATGAGAATAGAGGGTCTGTCGCACTTTGGGTGAAAGGATAAGTGATCACCGCCATGGACGAAATCAGACCATTTCTCGAGGTAGAGGCAGTCGAGACCATAGTGGTTTGGACTGACAACGATTGGTTAAGAGGTGGAAAACCCCCTGTAGTGACAGTCATAGAGGGAGTATGAGGATTCCCTGAAGAAGTAGCAACATTTTTCTCCATCTCTTCTTGTGACACTAGTTGATGCTCGTAAGGGTGGACCTGTACGACGATGGGTGCCAATAGATCGGTGATCAGAGGGTTATATTAACCAAGAGCTTTTGATCCAAGGTAAAAAATGGTTGGTTCCTCTGGAATCAAATGTTCTCCTCTCGAAGGTGGGAAAGGCATAGTTTCTTGTGTCACGGTCACCTCGAAAGACGCTTGTTGCTCTAGTCTTCACCTTAGTGATGGTGGGGGTGGCTCCAGATTAACTAGTGGCAGGCCAAGAAGCCTTCACAACCAGTGGAGCTCCTGATCCTCCATGGTGTGAGAATATCAATGACACACTAGGGATTTCTATTAATGTTAAAGACCATCACACACTAGAAAAATATCCTATGAGATAAGACAAGCAAATCACTAGCTAGTTGGAAGAACAGTTACACCAACCAACACTACATAAACTTACTGGTGCAAGTGAAACTTGAATACGGAAGCACCCTCTGGTTATACTCTCCAAAGAATGGCCTAATGTATGCCCTAGGTACCGTGGTATACCCCCATATTCACTTGTGTAAGTCACTAAGATAAAGGAAACTAGGTTGCCAGCACGTGAACAATCACCAAGTGGGTACAGTGGACAGTCGAGTGGACCACAATTAGTAGGGTATCAATACCAAAACATATCAAGGCTATCGAAAGAAAGTGTTCTAGAATATGACTGAGGACCTCGAATGGATTCAAGACCCATGAAGCTCTATGAAAAATGCGATCAACGGAATCCAAAGATAATCCCTCTATATGCATTCCCCACTACGCTTGGTCTGGCTTTGGAGGGGTTATCTCCACTACCTTTCTGCACGCAACCTCATGTTTAGCCCCTGTGTTAGAGGGGGGTCCCAGATAAATTTCATGGTTATTGGAATTTTAAGCAATCCCTAGCATAGACTCTTATGTTTTCTTTTGTAGCCTTGAAGAGTTTCCTCTCGAATCCTAAATCAAGTCTCTAGCCTAGACTAAATTGATGGACCCTACAAACACAAAGTCTAATAACTTTTAATTAAGCATTAATTTTAGCAGTTGTCTTAAGTCAAAGGGAAAAAAAGTGGAACCAATGATGTTCTTTAAGAGATGAAAGAGAAGAGCATAGGATGAAACTGAAAAAAAACTACTTCTTCTTCACAAATAAAGATTTTCCAAATTAAACTCTTTCACCAAAATTTTCGTAACTATTTTTCTCAGATCTTTGAAAAGAGAAACCTAAAGCAATATTTTTCTCGACTATGAGCTACTTAATGTTCTAAGTATTCAAATAAATAACTTAAGAAAACTTTCTTTATCCTTGATAAATAAAGCAACTAACCTAAACTACTTTTACCAAACAAAGAAATGAAAAACTTTTTTTTATTATTTTATGCTTCAAAACAAGAAACTTGAAAATGAATTCTTTTCTTTTCTTCTAAAGAAAAAAGGGAAAAATGAAGACAAGACAAGACCAAGAAATGACTTCTAGATCACTGTAGATCATAGGGAGTCACTGACAATACCAAAAAGGCATATCAGAACAGACTCACAAACTCATCCAAAAACCCTAATAAAGAAAACACAAGAAACCTTTGATAACAAAAAGCTATGCCAAGGTCAGACCTGGGCTACAAACTGCTATAACAAAGACCATCAATAGATCAAGAAAACCCCTGAGAAGTATGACTTCTGACATGGAAGAGGATGTCTGCCTCATCTTTTAAAAAATATTTTCTCAACACAGGCACGCTACTGACACTTCAATAGCCTATGTATGTATGTGGGTTGTCTAAAGGTAGGGCACGTATTGTTATTGGATAAATCCATAAGTGCAGACACAAACCTATCTCCCTAGATCCACCTGGATCTAGAACAAAGCATGACAGAATAATACTCTTTCCCTAGATTTGACTATTGAATTAACTAGGAGGCAATAAATAATAACATACCTTATTATCGCTTCCTATGGTCTTTGTTTCTCCTGCTTCACTCCAGTGATCTCGTGCAGTCAAGACTGAGTCAACACAAACCAACCAAAGTGAAGAAAGAACAATCTATTCAACATTCCATCTATGTATATGATCAAGGAATTATACAATAAAGTGGAAATGGATTTATGGGAAAGGGACATATTACTGTATCATATTAATGGAAAGTAAAGATTACAACATGAGCCTTGATGTCGCAAAATTCCTTTCAATGGCCCTTGGCTCTTACACACACACTTGCTCACTTGCATGAAGAATATCAACTCCTTTGGATGAACTTGATAGAGTCTCCAAGATGTTGTAGCATCAGTCCTTCACACAATTCTTTCACTAATTCTCCAATGAATCTCTTGCTTAACTTTTCTTAACCTTTTCCATGAGAATTCCCTCAATATATAGGAGAGAATGAGTTAGTTACTTGGATAAGAGTGATCCCAAAATATCAGGAAATCTAGTACTAGGATAACCATTCGAATGCCATCTCATCCTTCTAGAAGATTCCCTTCTAGAAGCATCAAGAATTCACCTTTTTCCTTGCTTTAGAAAGAGTTCGCACCCTAGTAGTTCAACACAGTACGAACTTCTCGCACCCTGGCTTAAGGCAGCCTGCGAGAATCATGAATTCTTGCAGGCAAATATACTAGCAGCCTGCGAACCTCCTTCAAAAATGATATTTCTGGAAAGAGAAGAAAATAACTTTTCTCAGGAGAAAGTTATGATGAAGAGACTTATTACACCATCATCCATACATCATCATGATGACCAAAATCATGGGTAACACGTATGTATGCGTGCAGACCCACTATAGGTCGCATACACCTCTGTAACTTTCTAAAAAAAGAAAACACGAGTCAAGCTATCAAGGCAGGCAATACTGGTATGGAAGACCGAAATCCCTTAAAGACTCAGACACTTACAAAAACTCAAAAAAGGAATTTAAACCAATTAAAACACCCAAAAGAATGTCCCCTAAAAAATCCTAGAGGTTTCCCCAGTATGGTCGCCAATTCTGAAAGAAGCGGGAAAACCCCCCTATGAACTACACTAGGGTTTTGAAGTGTAGGTAGAGCTAACCATCTAAAGTATCCTACTTCTAACATCTATCTAGACATTACCCCACAATCATACATAAAAACCAAAGTATAGGGATTCGGTAAGATTACCTTAAACTCCACATCCGGTGTTGATCCCTTTGTGCTCAGTTGTTTCTCGATTGTGGATCTCCTCCCAACGCCAACCCCCATTCACCAAAAGACAAACAAGAAACTAGAAGCATTCATTCTATATATGGATTAGTGGATTAGATATCATAACAAAAACACAAATAAATCATGAAGATTGAAGACATCATTTGGCGAGATGAAAAAATTATTTCTTTATATTAATCTCACAAAGTCTCTTACAATATGAAACCGACAACTGCTCCTCGAACTCGGTCCTGGGCTCCTCTTCACCGTGCACCAACTTCTTCCACATATTCTTCTCCTCTTCAGTTCTCTCTAAGGAGATGGCAAGGGTTTGCAATGCAGAAAAAAGGAATTATGGCTCAAACTCACAATGTGGTTGCAAAATATTGGCGCAAAGGGGAAATAATGAAATGGGTAGAGTTTCTTTGCTCTCATGCTTCCCCCTGGAATGGGACCCCAACACCTTCTTTTATAGGCAAAAAATATAGTTATTCGGTTGGGTGACCAGATATGGCTGGTCAAATGGTTAGGTAACTGCTTGAAAACCCGTATCCCTTTGCAATTTTTTATTTTTTGTGCTTTTTGTGAGTATATGTGGGTTGTAATGGTGCAACAAGAATGTGTACGTGGAAAGTAGTGGTGCAAGGAGTGCACATCTTCAAAAATATGGTTTTTAGAAGGGTTTTTCAAATGATGACTTGGCAAAGATAGAAAGTAAGATGGCTTGATTCCAGGTATGCATGTCTGGTGCAATTTTAAGGTTATAACACCTGGAGGAACCCACTACCCCCGATTACCCATGGAATGCGTGTTGGTTGTGGAGCCTAATTATGTTCTTGATTCAGAGGTCCTTTCTTTCAGCCGTGTTTATACCCCATGAAGAATTTACACCCCAGAAGTATGTACACTCTTCCATGCGGGGGAGTGGAGAGGGGGGGTACCCCCTCTGTGGGATCCAAGGGGGCTATCCCCCTGGTTGGGGGGTTCGAGGGTGAAGCCCCCGAAGGAAAAATTGCCTTGCAAATGTATATTGTAATTTCATTTTAAATCTGGACCGTTCATTATAAGGTCGCATATCTAATGGTAGAAATTATGTTAGGTGTTTTTGCCCTAAAAGGCAACCCTCTGTTATGAGGGAAATGTATTGTGGCTATGCATTACGGCGAGTATTGTATTCTGAGAGAGAATACTATGAGAGAAATAAGAGGAATTTACAACGGGTTTTGCTGTAGGTTGTATCCCTTCATTTGCTGTATAATAATAAAGGAAGGACTTGGCAATTTCTCTGGAGACATTTTCATTTTGAATCATCTTGTACTTGAACATTTAAGTGGGGTAAAAGGAGGTTTCCCCCTTGAAGAGGCTTATTATATGAAATTATCTCTTTTTCAAGGCATGGAGTACTTTTTTCTGAGGTTTTTCTATGCTATATTGATATTTGTCTCTTAACATATGGTATCAGAGCTGAAGGTCTTGGGGTTTCGCTGCTACATCTGAGACACCTTGGTATTTTCGCTATAAATTGTTTTCTACAATGTTTCAAAAGGAATGACTTGGATGATATTTAGTAGACAGATCAAGGTACGTTGGGTTCACAATTCATCTCCTGAGGCCTTATACTTTTGGAGATACAACTTGTACAAGATAGGGTTCTGGAATCATCCTGAACTGAGTCATTGTGGAATTTTCTCTATAAAACATTTTCTGTAATGTTTCAGACCCTAAAATCTAAAGGATATTTATATAAATTAGTAAGGTATCTTTGGTAAAAATTTTAGCTTCTAGGTCATCTTAAATTTGTAGATACACCTTGTGTAAGATAGGGTATCTGACTAGTCCTATTGACTAGTCTCAAGAAGGTGTTCCAGGTAAAACAATCATAACTTATTACTAGAGTATCCAAATTGACTGGGACT
>ML790900.1:136330-167341 GCA_009831015.1 Picea engelmannii | reverse complement strand
CCTGTCTTATCTTCTAGGGACTTTTTCAGTGCATGTTGTTTTTGAATGGTTAGACTACCCTAGTGTGTCTTTGATATTCTCACATAGTAGAGGATCATGAGATCCGTCAGTCATGAAGTCTTCTTGGCCTACCGTCAGTTACACTGGAGCCACCCCTGCCACCACTAAGGCGAAAGCTAGACCAACAAGGGTTTTTTGAAGCGACCAGGTCACAAGAAATTGTGCCCGACCAACATCCATAGGAATTAACTGTTCTATACCTTGGAGCAAAATATTTTGGTCTGGTTGAAACCTCCACCATTGATCTTTCGGCACCCACCATTGTATTGATTCATCCTTATGAGTGCTAGACAGTGTTGCATGCAACAATGGAAACAAATGTTGTTATTCCTTCTAGGATTTCTTCAATTCCCACTACCATTGTCACAATAGGAGAGTTTCCACCTCCTAACCCACCATCATCGGTCCAACCACCATGGTATCGAATACCTCTACATCGCACAGTGGTCCGATCACGTCTCTAGCGGCGACCAAAACCCATTTCACACCAAGTGCGACAGGCCCTCCGTTCTCATATGGGATGCCTAGTTCAGGTACAAGTCTTGTAATTTCCTACTCCATTTCACAGAATTTAGGTCTGGGGGTAGGGAGCTCTAATGCTCCTCTACAAGGACACATGGGGGGAACTCCTGCTCCTTTTAACACTTTCCCTTACGGGGGAGTTCATATACCTCCTTCGTCCCCTTCATTCGGTGGCTCGCATCAACAAACCGTCGGGCAACCTGCACACCATAGTTTACTTGGAGCGAGGACTCAAGGACCACCTTCACATAATATGCCGATAGGTTTGACACCATTTTCTTTTTTCGGTGCATTTGGTAACATCACCTTCTCGTCAACTACTTTCCCAACTTGGGGAAACCCCAGTTTCAGACAACCTATTCCTATGCAGGGTATTATTCCTACACAGGGGGCACACCTAGGAACTTCTTCCATAGCAGGGCCTTGGAATTCTTGGCATGGGTCAGTTCCCTCATCAGGAATGTCGATATGGGGTAATTCTTTTCATAATCAATGGAACCCCGGACAAAGCACTATGCCTATCCCCACAGGACCGACATAGAGCAATCCTTTTGAAAGTCCTTCGAATGTAATGCATGCCCAACCATCTATGTCCTATTTCAAAAATCTATCGATGATGTCTCCTCACATGCAAAATCCATATGCTATCCATGGCCATGGTTTCTACCAGAATCCAGGCCAACAGTCGAACTTTTCCTGGCAACCTGGTGCCATTCAAACTCCAGGCCCCAATTTCCCAGGTTATCACCAACAACCCAAACTACCCTTCCTGGAAACCTTGCATTTTCCAGACTTGACAAGGTTGTTGAATGACCCTATCTGTCACGATCTGCGTTGGCCTCCCATGCTGACGAAGTTTCCTTCTAACATCCCAAAGTTTGAAGCCAAGCCTAATGAAGATCCAGGAGATCATGTGACTGCCTTCCATCTTTGGTGCTCATCTAACTTGTTGAAAGATGACTCCGTACAGTCGTGATTGTTTCAATGTACTCTAATAGGGAGTGCCATGAAATGGTACTTTGAGCTCGACCGCTCAAGATACTCTTCGTTTGGTGAACTAGCAATGGCTTTCCTAAACCATTTCCAGTTTCTTGTGAGATACAACGTTGGTACGGAATTGCTAGCCAATTTCTGACAAACTAAAGCAGACCATATCATAGATCACATTCACGAATGGAGACATAGAAAGAGTTTAATTAAGGTACCAGTCCCACTAGCATTCCTTCTCAAGTTGTTTCTTAAGTCTTTGGTTCCACAGTTGTCCAAAGATGTCATGATATCGGGAGTATTTTCTGAATAAGACGCTATCATGAGAGCTCAACAACTTGATCTAATCTATTCTTATTCTGGTTTATTATACGAGATCTTTCCAGATGCACCACGCTCAATACTTGATAAAACTAGACAGAGAGATAGACCACATGCTGATGGTATTTTTGGTTCAACACAAACAAATCCCATTGAGCAACTAACGAATCAGTTGCAACAATTGTCTATACAACACACAGCGGCCAGCCAATCTACTGCTTTGGCTACTCTCCCTACCAAAACGTCGGATGTACACACAGTACAATTGACTAATCCAAAGGCCACCCATCAGCCTGAAGGAAAGAAAAAAAAATGAAAGAAGGGTAAGGGGGATAAGAAACCCATCGATAATGCTGGCGGGGGAAATACTAAGAAACAAAAGGTGAGGTATCCATGCAACCTATGCACAGAAGACCACCCGACCCACCTTTGTCCCCGACTCTTCCATCGAACAACCCCGCATCCACGAATGTATATATGGTGAAGAGTGATGCTTTTATATCGATTAGAACAGATGACTATAGTAAACCGGGAACTTCTGAGAAGGGAAAATAAGAGAAACTCCCATCTCTTCCTCTATAGATTGAGAAGACATTGGGTGAAACAATGACACGCATCCCCAAAGGTGCATTTAAAAAATATTCTCACAACCCAAACACAAGGGCTGCCCAGAAGCATTCTGTGGTGGAAGATTTATCACAAACGCCTTGTGTGATGTCCGCTTTGGAGGTCCTCCAAAGTTTCCCTTCCCAGAGGAAAGACTTGTTAACTGCTTTAGGATCTACCGAAACTTGTAATCCAGGTACAATCATGCTGGATAAAACCGACTTAAAACCTCATCTACCTTACCACGTAGCATTTCAAATAGTAGTGGCTTATCCCATGAACAATTTTACTCAGAATATCTTCCACACGATGGTTGATGAGGGCGCCTCAACATGCGTTATGTCGTTGGCATGTTGGAAGGTCGTTGGCCAACCCGTTTTGTCTCCATCACCTACTCTCCTCACTGTTTTTGACAGTATTTCATTCCAACCACATGGTATCCTTCCTTCTTTTCCTATGCAGTTAGGAGGGAATACCGTGTGTGTCGAAGTAGAGGTAGTCGATGCACCCCTCAACTATAATCTCTTGTTAGGAAGGAGTTGGACTTATGCCATGCAAGCTGTGGTTGCTACAGTTTTCCGACTCTTGTTGTTTCCACACGAGGGCCGGATTGTGACCATCGATCAATTGTCTTTCTCTAGACCTGACCCTTCATTGGGGGCATCCACAGTCCCGATGATTGATAATCCTCAACCTGGTGTGGTCAACATAGGGGTTGGTTTGTGCCCATCTTTGATGGGTACCTTCAATTACCCGCCCCCTCAAGTTGATATCAAGTTTATATCCAATCACCATAAGGTTGAGATTTTTCAAGTTTCATCATTCTGCACAACTTACATCGACGATCCGTGGATACTTCCTTCCCCATTGGCCACGATGGATGGGACAGGGCACCCGAGCATGTCCATGCCCTTGTCCACAACTAAAGTAGCATACTCTTTATTCCAGAAAGCTTCAGCCAACCCAGATCCAATTCCTACACAAGAGTTAGATCCGCTTCTAGAGCCTATTTGGGCTTAAGGCTCTCTCGCTGACACTGATTCATTAGACTCAGTATTTCCCTCTGACAAAGTAGTAATTGAAGCAATGASTAGTTYGGACAAACCCTAGGATGATCTTCATCACAGATCATACTTACTCCYAGAGTTAAGAAGAATCAAGGCCGAAGAATTCACCTTGACCATGACTGGAGATAGGTCTTGTCCTATTAATCCCTTAGCTACACACGAGATCTATGCTGAGGGTAATATGGAAACCATTGCTGAAATGATACCTATCAATATCTMCAGAACCCCTGGAATCATAGAAAATGTTTTCATCGRAACATACTGCTCCCCCGAGGAGATGCCAGGCACTGACCCACAAAGAGTCGATCATGAGCTAACTTTGTTGTTTTATCAAGCTCGCTTTGAGATCTGAAAGAAACATCTGGTGAGACTGCATTTATTCTTTTCGATCTCATCTGGATTAACTGAGAAAAGTAACCTCTACGGGTCTTCTTTTAAGCCCTTTTCAGACCCTCTAAGCATGAAAAGATTGTCGAGCGATCTTGTGGCCTTTCACACTCGTTAAACTGAAATTTGAAGTCACATCTGTCCGGTGGTAGTTTACACCTTTTTCGGTCTGGGCGATCAACTGTACGAACAAAGGTATACTCTATGGAACTTTAGTTCCCTTGAAGAGTACTCTTAGGTATTATTTTAACCATTTTTCGGGCCCGAGGGACTAAATTTACATAAAAGGAACCCCGACGGAGTCCATAGTTAAGCTCTTTTCAGACTCCCTAAAATTGAAAAGATCGTCGAGTGACCTTATTCTCTCACACTCGTTAAACTGGTCTAGAAGAACATTCCTGATGGAGTCCATAGTTAAGCTTTTTTCAGACTCCTTAAAAATGAAAAAATGGTCGAGTGATCTTGTCCTTATCACACTTGTTAAAATGGTTTTGAATAGACATCTTGTTGGTGCTAGTTTACCCCTTTTTCAAACTGACTAGACTATCTTCGAAAAAGGTACCCCAATGGAGTCTCCTTTTGTGTTTTTCCAGACTCTCTAAACATGAAAAACCACCGAGCTTACCTTCTCTAGGCACATTAAACTTACATCAAAGGACGTTACCATTGTGTGTTTTGTTATCCTCATTTGCATACGTTATACACCAGCCTGGTAGCACTTTTCTTCTTGACGCAAACGCACCACCCAAGTACGTCTTCTCTCACAGGACCTTCTTCTTCTCAGCCTGAAGAACTTGAAGGTTCTTCTATTTCCCTATCGGTAAATCTGCACCCACAACAATCCTTCCCCTGAGGTCTCCCCTTTACCACCGGGAAGTCAGCTAAATCTCGCTATATCGTGAGTTCGTGACTCAAGCTCCCAACTTTTCTTTTCAAATCTTGCAATACCTCACCTGGCGATACGGGTATAGCTTCCTCCACATGGAACCGTGGGCTAGGCTTAAGTGTTAGTGCCTCTCGCAACCTCGCGACCTCGCGACCTCGCATCCTCGCGACCTTGTGACCTCATGACCTTGCTAGCTCGCGACCTCGCAACCTCGCAGGTTGAACCGTCGAACTTTCACCCTCCTATTCCACGAACTCCCGAGATGAGAGAACTCAATGGAGGGTTGACTCCTATCTCCAAGCGACGTTTGTCCACCCGTCGGTCACACAGTCCCACCTTATGTTCTGCCACGCATCCACACGAACCTTGGCTCCTCGACACTTCGCGACTTGTGAATCCTAATGCCAATATTTTGGGACTTCTTGCAGTGAGATCCTGAGGGCTTCGTGCCACCTGTATTCCACTTGCCGACTCTGCTATGGCCCACACTATCCTCCAGCTGTCAGGATATCACTTTCTTGCAACCTCGCGATCCCCGTGGCCAAATTCTCGAACCTTTTCTTGAAAGGTTCCAAGACACGATCCCACATGCGGATCCAACGGTCCTCCTGTGATCCAGATCCAACGGCTATCCTTCTCTCGCTACTCACAACCTCATGACTTGGAGTACCCAATGTTTGGGCTCTCACCCTGCGAACTTCCAAGTTCATGAGATCCCTCGATCTCTTGCCACCTGTCCTCCTCTTTGGACATCTACAAATCCTTCGCTACTTTGCCACTTCACGTCCTCGCGCCTCGCGACTTTGAACAACCAATATTTGGGCTTTCACCCTGCGAACTCCCGAGTTCCCGAGATCTCTCCGATCTCTGCCACCTGTCTTAACCAGATGGACAGCCACAATCCTTTCACCACTTCGTGACTTCATGAACTCGCACCTCGTGACTTTTAACACTAAATCCTCGGCTCTCCCACTCACGAGCTTCCGAGTTCGCGATATCTCCTCGAACCCTGCCACCTGTCCTCCTCAGATGGACGACTACGATCTTCTCGCCATTTCGCTACTCGCGAAGCTAAGGGACTTCCCTTTCGGTCCTCTAATGTATGAGTCTACAAGATGAGAGAATCTCCTTACACACATCCTCCACAACAAATGGATCTGATCTTGTCGGGATATCACGTCTCGCGATATCGTTGTTCTTGCTACACAACTTTTGGGGCTTCAACTCCCGAGTCCCCGATAAACGATACCATGTGTAGATATGACGGCTCCTGTGACTCTGAATCGATGGCTCTGCCTCTCCTGAGCTTCAAACTCTTCGGACCCTTGCGCCATAACCTCCTTGCACCTCTGCAATATCTAACGATCCTCGGAACTTCGCGAAATCTCCTCAGAGAATTTCGACCGTCCGTTCTTCCTAGGGTAATCCACGAAATGAAAAAAAGAGTATCTCTCCACGAGATTCCTTCACCTTTTCTCCAACCTGCGACGTTTCTTCCTGGCTTCAAGTCACACTTATCTATGCTGATCTTCAGCGACTCAGAGGCCTACCTTTCCTAATCTTTTCTAAATTACTCCAACCTCAACGAGGTTCTTTGCATGCACTCCTTGCAGCAATCCTGCGAACACTTCAACTGTTCAAGCTTCCTTGACTCTGCGTATGCCCGTAGCAGTAGTCCTTCAATACTTTCGCTCAGTGTCACGACTGAGACTCTCCTTTCACCTGCACACTCCTTGCATGGCTCTAACAACTCGCGTTCACTCCTGAGAGCTTTGAGAGCAAGAGTTAACTCCCTGAGCCTTCTGTCAACGCACTCCTTGCGGACGACTCAACTGCACTCCTTGCAGGAATCCTTGCTCAAAAGAGAAAAAAATTATAGCTCACCTCACTTCCTCTCAGATTTCAATCTTCACACATGAAATCATACACACAGCCTAATAAAAAATGTGTAACAGGAAGTAATATTCATAAGCAGAGAATTCAACACACATACACAGAGAATAACACAACGACCATGAATCTGAATCAACTTCTTCTATTAATTCAAGATCTATACATGGGTGTTCTTCTACAACTCTCTACTATTCTCCTATGCTCTAGATTCTTCTCACTCCTATTGCTAATTTTACAATGATACAAATGAGGGTGTCTATATCCAGTTTCCCTCCTTTCTTCCAGAACTGTCTAATCTAGAAAAAATCCTATCTACCGGCAACTTCTACTATAAATGCCTCCATCTACTTCAGACGAGAGCGTATGGCTCGAGGTCTGATTAAATTCTTACCAAGGTGCCTAAATTAAATGATCTCATTTATATTCAGCGCATCAACTTCAAGAGAAAATTTAAAAATTCAAAAACTTGCGTTGGACGTCTTCCAGCTATCTTCTGCTTCCACGTTGGTTTTGCTTGTCGTGAGGGATGCTCCTGCATCATACTCCCTCGCTTGAAAATTTGCATGGGCTCCTATCCATGAGGTCCTGCACGGTATGTCCATGATTCAAAATTTTTGCTTCAGTCTCCCAGCTGCCATCTTCAACTGGATGACCCTTCCACTTAACCAAATATTCAAAATAATCTTTCCTCCTGGTTCTCTTACCCACTTGTTTGTTCAGTATCTGCTCCATCTATGGCTTCTCTGCAACTGGCATCTGCTTCTGCCACTGGACCTCTGGTTGATCATCACCTTCTGCTCCTTCTTCATCAGCTCTATATGGATATAAATCCGAAACATTAAATATCGAAGATATTCCGATTCCATCTGGTAACTCGATTTCATAAGCATTATGTCCCATTTTCTTCAAGACCTTGCATGGTCCAATTTTCTTCATCTTCATCTTGTTGTATGTTCCTCTCAGGAACCTTTCCTTCTTTAAATGTGCCAGAACCAGATCACCAACTTCGAACTGAAGTTGTCTCCGATGTTGATCTGCTCTGCGCTTGTACTCCTAACTTGACTTCAACAGTCGCTCCTTCACCTGGCTGTGAAGTTCTTCCATTGCTTTAGCGAATTCTCCTGCACTAGCGCTGCTAGTATAAGCCTGTTCTGAATCCCTCAGTTTAGAAAACCCTCTTGGCTTCATTCCATATACAATCTGAAATGGACTTTTCCCTGTGCTCTGATTTACTGAATCATTGTAAGCAAACTCTGCTTGCGGTAATATGTTGTCCCAGCTGCTATGGTGCTCTATCACCAAGCTCCTCAACAAATCTCCCAGACTTCTGTTTACCACTTCTGTTTTTCCATCCATCTGAGGATGATAAGCATAACTAAACATCAAATTAGTTCCTAGCTTCTTCCACAATGTTCTCCAGAAATGCCCGATGAATTTTGTGTCCCTGTCCGAGACTATGCTTTTTGGTAATCCATGGAGTCGAACAATCTCTTTGAAAAACAAATTTGCGATGTGAGTCGCATCGCTAGTTTTCTGGCATGGGATAAAATGTGCCATTTTAGAAAACCTGTCAACCACCACAAAGATCGAATCATATCCTCTTTGCATCCTAGGCAATCCCAATACGAAATCCATGCTAATTTCATCCCACGGTTTCTCAGGTATGAGCAATGGTTGATAGAATCCCGCGAGGCGTGAGGTCGCGAGGTCGTGAGGTTGCGAGAGGCGCTAACACTTAAGCCTAGCCCATGGTTGCATGTGGAGGAAGCTATACCCTTATCGCTAGGTCGGGTATCGCAAGATTTGAAAAGAAAAGTTGGGAGCTTGAGTCACAAACTCGCGAGATAGCGAGATTTAGCTGACTTCCCGGTGGTAAAGGGGAGACCTCGGGGGAATGATTGTTGTGGGTGAAGATTTCCCGATAGGTAAATAGAAGAACCTTCGAGTTATTCAGGCTGAGAATAAGAAGGTCCTGTAAGAGCGGACGTACCTGGGTGGTGCATTTGCATCACTTCTGCATTTTAACACCCTTGGCCCCTGCAGGATTTTTCCCGAGTATCATTATTTTGAACATCAGTCTTGTCCTTGTGCCTTGAACTTGTATGTTTGTAACACTCGTTTGTCCATTGTAATGTAACATTCCTTTATTCTTTTTCCCAAAATTATTGAAAAAGACAAAAAAATCAAATATACCCCAAAAAGAGGAAGGGAAAAGTATTTTCTTTATTGGTAGCGTAATGAGTCGCCCTTGGATAAAACACATCTGTCCATTTTTTCATCAAACTATGGGATGTAATACGACCTTAGGAAGCTATTCTCGCTACATAGAGTTGTGTCCTCTTTCATTTGGTTATTCTTCCAAACATATGGAGAGTTTGCGTTGCCTCCTGCTTCGTAAAATTATGATTAATGCCATGCTGCCTAAGTCTCATCATTTGTCATGTTGTTGTCCAAGGGAAGTTTCTACCAAGCTTGAGTCGGCCCCTCTGCAATTTGTCTCTTTCCCTCATACCTGGCCATCATGAATGTCCAATCAAGTCCTTGTTCGAAATCAATGAAGCCTTTAGTCTGATCATCAATATTATCTAGTCCATGACCGACGAGCCATCGAATACCTCTGGGTAGTGAATTCGTACACTCATATTACACTCCTACCTTGATTTTTGAATATTTTTAAGTTTTTGCTCGAGCTCTAAAGATTTCATCTCCAACCATCAGGCCGTATCAACTTCTAGAATATGGATACTCTATATGTATATCTTTTTTATTTCTAGATGTAGCTCTGCTGTGTATTGTTCATGGCTACACTTTATATGGTTATTTGACATGGATCTATAGTGTATTTGATTGGTAGCCATGATTTTATTTTATCCTGAGCATGGGTATGCCTGCCTCGGTGAGAAATTTTTTATTTTGCAGATGGTGCCTCCCAGTTCCTGGTCCCTAGGCTCACTTGTTCAGCACATCAGTAAAGATTGGTAATGTATTTCGGCCATTATATGCTCTTCTGACCTCACACATTAGGGGGAATCTTTTGTAACCCTAATTTGCACCATACATGCTTACCTGGCATCAGGCCATCTCAGATCCCTTCTTTTCCAAAGCACTATTGAACAACTCTTTAATAAAAACCTCTTTTATAAGGGCCCATGTGCCCTACTCCATTCCTGCATGCATGTACATGCTAGTTGACCTCAAACAACCCGCGTGGACCGACAAAAACATGAAAAAAGGAAAGTTGCCAATGAAACACACAGCTTTGGGTGAGTTAACTGAAACTCCCGGCGATGCATGGCCGAGGGTTCATCCAAATACCTAGCTCCTTCTAGCCTATAAAAGAAGGGTTAGGGGTCCTATTTGGAAGAGGAGAATAAGAGTAAAGAAAATTTTCCCAATTGCACATTCCCATTGTCCCAACCCTCTAGCCATCCTTGTGCAAAGAGAGATACAAAGCAAAGAAGTTGGAGGACATTTGAAGAGGATCCCAGGATCAGGATTCACAGAGAAGTGGCTGGTCTCGACATTGTAAGTTGATTCATTAAAGTTAATAATAAATAAATTATTTTCATGTCCCACTATATGAGTTCTTCATAGTTCAGTAAATATATGTTTGAATCTCTAAATCATTAGTCTGTAGGTAAAATGCATGTGTTAGTTTGTTGCTTGTTTTGTATGCAGGTCAGCCTTGGGAGGAGAGCTACTAACAAGTGATAAAGCATGAAGAAGGATCGACATCGAACATCCGGAACAAGGTATGTTGGTCTAACCATGTATTTGTTGAAAAGAAATGGGGATTAGATCTGGGGATGAAGGTAGAAAGTAGGTTTCTTTTGGTCATATCTGCATGCATAATATAACCCTATTTGCTAGTCCGTAGGGGGATTTCCTACCACAACAAAATTGGCGACCATACTGGGGAAGTCTCTAGGGTTCCTGGGAATATTTTTGGGTAGTTTTAAAATACTGGTTTTCTTGCATATTTTTTTAAGTTTCTGCAAAGTCTGAGCTGACAGAGAGTCTGGTTTTCCATACCAGCTATCTCTGTTATTTTCTTGACTGTGTTTTTTCGAGACCCACAGAGGTACACGTAGCCTGCATAAGGTCTGCACACGTGTATCCACACCCTACTTTCTTACAACCCGCATGTAAACGTTATCTAAGAAGTAGTAGTAGCATGTAGATTCCAAAAAAAAATTGAGGCAGTCATCCTCTTCCCTGTCAAAGTCAGTTATTCTCAAGGGTTTTCTGGATTTCTTTCTAAGTCTTGGTTGTTTGTAGTCTCATATTAGATTGGTTTGTTTTACAAATTTTTTCCTTACATTGTTTTCTTTTTCTATTAAAAAGAGTGTCTAAGCCTTCAAGAGATCCTGGTTTTCAATAGCAGTGGCCTCTTCCTAGTTTGGATTGTCTAGTTTTCTTTGTTTCATATTTTTAGAGATACACGCGGCCTGTATAAGGCCAACACGCGTGTACATGCTCTCTGGCTCTACACAACTCGCGTGCACACGATTGTTGTTGGATTGTCAGTAGTATGCTTGTGCAGGATAGTTTTTGTTGAGGGTAAGGCAATCATCCTTTCCCTTGATAAGAGTTATACCTCTTAGGTTTTTGAATCTCTGTCCTATTAGTCAGTAGCTTAGGGTTGATCTTAGCCTTAGCTTTCTTTTTTCAATTAAAAGTTGTCATTAAAAAAATTTCTTTAGGGTTTTTAGACAAGTATGAGAGACATTTTTTAAGTTGCTAGTGTTTGATTTCTTGAAGTGATTCTTTGTGATCTGCGATTAGGCCATAATTGTTTTTCTTGGTTTTTTACTTGTTGGTATTTTTCCTTTTTTCTTTATCAACATTTAAATAAATAAATAAATCTCTTTCATTTTCTTGTTTGGTTGAAAAGTGTGATATTGCATTAGTAACCAGGGAAAAATCTTTGTTTTCTTAATTTCTTGATAGTTTACTTAGATCGTAAGTAGCTCATAGTCAAGTGAAATCCTTCTTTAAGTTTTTTGATTCAAAAGATCTTAGAAAAATAATTTTTTTTTTTATTTTTTTTTGAAAAGTTGTTGAAAATTTGCTTTAAGTGAAAGTTTTTGTTTGCATCTTTTTGTTCATTTTTACTTTCATCTTTCAAAACATCATTAGTTTCACTTCCATACCCCTTGACATAAGATAAGCCATAAAATTAAAGCTAAATCTAAAATTTATTAGACTTTTATATTTGTAGGGTTAACCAACTAGTTCAGGATTAGGGCCTTGGATTAGGTTGGAGAGGAAACTCTTCAAGGCCATTAAAATCAAACATTGGAGTATGAGTTAGGGAGTGTCCAAGTCTAGTATCATGAAATTTATCTGGGACCCCCCTCTAACACAGGGGATAAACATGAGGTCGCATGCGGAAAGGTTGCGGAGATAACCCCTCCAAAGTTGGACCAATCGTAGTGGAGAACACATATAGAGGGCTTGTTTTGGGATTCCGTCGATTTCATTTGCCACGGGGCTTTGTGGGTATCGAATCCATTCGAGGTCCTTATTTTTCTTCCAGACCACTTTATTTTTATGCCCTTGGCAAGTTTCAGGCTTGATACCCTGCTCATTGTGGTCTACCTGACTTTCGACTGTATCCGCCTGGTGACTGTTCGTGCACTGGCAACCTAGTTGCCTATCTTTTTTAGGGACATAAATAGGTGACTGTGGGGGTATATTTCCATACTTAGGATGGACATCGGGCCATTCTTTGTAGAGTATACCTGGAGGGTGCTTCCTTTTTTGAGTGGCACTTTCACCGGTAAGTTTCTCTAGTGTTGGTTGTTGTAACTGTTCTTCGAATTAATTTAGTGTTTGCCTGTCTCATCTTCTAGGGACTTTTTTAGTGCGTGTTGTTTTTGAACGGTTAGACTACCCTAGTGTGTCTTTTATCTTCTCACATAGTGGAGTATCATGACCTCCACTGGTCACTAAGGCTTCTTGGCCTACCGCCGGTTACACTGGAGCCACCCCCGCCACCACTGAGGTGAAAGCGGGACCAACAAGGGTCTTTTGAAGCGACCGAGTCACAAGCAATTGTGCCCGACCAACATATAGAGGAATCTACCATTATAGACCTTGGAGCAAAAGATTTTGGTCTATTTGAAACCTCCACCATTGATCTTTTAGCACCCATCATCGTACCGATTCATCCTTACGAGTGCCAGATAGTGTTGCACATAGCAATGAAAACAAATGATGTTACTCCTTCTGGGAATTCTTCAATTTACACTATGGTTGTGACCAAAGGAAATTTTCCACCTCCTAACCCACCATCATCGGTCTGAGCCACCATGGTATCGACCACCTCTACATCATATACTAGTCTGATCCTATCTCTGGCGGTGGCCACAATCGCTTTCACACCAAGTGCGATAGGTCCTCCGTTCTCATACGGGATGCCTAGTTCAGGTACAAGTCCTATACTTTCCTACTCCACTTCATAGAATTTAGGTCTGGGGGAAGGGAGATCTATCGCTCCTCTGCAAGGACACATGGGGGGCACTCCTACTCCTTTTAATGCTTTCCCTTATGGGGGAGGTCATATACCTCCTTCGTCCCCTTCACTCGGTGGCTCGCATCAGCAAACCACTAGGCAACCTGCACACCATAGTTTACTTGGAGCGAGGAGTCAAGGACCACCTTTGTGTAATATGCCGATAGGTTCGACACCATTTTATTTTTTTAGTAAATTTGGTAACAACATCTTCTCGTCATCTACTTTCCCAACTGGGGGAAACCCCGGTTTCAGACAACCTATTCCTATGCAGGGTACTATTCCTGCACAAGGGGTACACCCAGGAACTTCTTCTACAGTAGGGCCTTGGAATTCTTGGTAGGGATCAGTTCCCTCGTCAGGAATTTCAACCTGGGGTAATTATTTTCATAATCAATGGAACCCCAGACAAAGCACTATGCCTATCCCCATGGGACTGACATGGAGCAATCCTTCCCAAAGTCCTTCGAATGTAATGCATGCCCAACCATCTATGTCCTATTTTGGAAATCTGCCGATGATGTCTCCTCACATGAAAAATCCATATGCTGGCCATGGCCATGGTTTCTACCAGAATCCGAGCCAACAGTTGAACTTTTCCTGGCAACCTGGTGCCAATCAAATTCCAGGCCCCTTTTTCCCAAGTTATCACCAACAACCCAAACTACCCTTCCTAGCAAACTTGCATTTGCTAGACTTGAAAAGGTTGTTGAATGGCCCTATCTATCACAATCCGCGTTGGACTCCTATGCCGATGAATTTTCCTTCCGACATCCCAAAGTTCAAAGCCAAGCCTAACAAAGATCCAAGAGATCATGTGACTACCTTCCATCTTTGGTGCTCATCTAACTCATTGAAAGACGACTCCATACAGTTGTGATTGTTTCAACGTACTTTCATAGGGAGTTCCGTGAAATGGTACATTGATCTCGACCGCTCAAGATACTCTTCCTTCGGTGAACTAGTGATGGATTTCATAAACCATTTCCAGTTGCCTGTGAGATACGACGCTGGCATCGAATTGTTGGCCAATTTCTCACAAACTAAAGTAGACCATATCTCTAATCACATTCGAGAATGGAGACGTAGAAAGATTTTAATTAAGGTACCAGTCCCACCAACATTCCTGCTCGAGTGGTTTCTTAAGTCTTTGGTCCCACAGTTGTCCAAATACGTTGCGACGTCGAGAGTATTTTCCTAAGAAGACGCCATCATGAGAGCTCAACAACTTGAGCTCTATTCTCAGTCTGGTTTATTATACGAGATGTTTCCAGATGCACCAAGCTCAATACTTGATAAAACCAAATAGAGAGTTGGAATACATGTTGATGGTATTGTTGTTTCAGCACAAACAAATCCCATTGAGAAACTAACGAATCAGTTGCAAAAATTGTCTATACAACACACAATAGCCATCCAAACTACTACTTTGGCTACTCCCCCTACCAAAATGTCGGATGTACACACAGTGCAATCGACTAATCCAAAGGCCACCCAGCAGCCTGAAGGAAAGAAAAAACAACGAAAGAAGGGTAAGGGGGAGAAGAAACCCATTGATAATGCTCGTGGGAGAAATACTTAGAAACATAAGGTGAGGTATCCATGCAACCTATGTGCGGAAGACCACCCGACCCATCTTTTTCCCTGGCTTGTAGAGGCCCAAACGTTTGTGACACAACAACAACCTATTGTGTTAAACAATCCATTCCAACATGGGAAAAATCTAACATAGGCCTCTGCAAGAATGGAAGGGGGAAGCCAAGGACCCTCTTCGTCGTCGAACAACCCCACATCCACGAATGTATATATGGTGAAGAATGATGCTTTTATATCGACTAGAGTGCATGACTATAGTAAACCAGGCACTTCTAAGAAGGGAAAATAAGACGAACTCCCATCTCTTCCTCTACAGATTGAAAATATGTTGGGTGAAACAATGACACACATCCCCAAAGGTGCGTTTAAAAAGGCTTCTCACAACCCAAATGCAAGGGCCGCCCAGAACTATTCTGTGGTGGAAGATTTATCACAAACCCCTTGTGTGATGTCCACTTTGGAGGTCCTCCAAAGTTTCCCTTCCTAGAGGAAATCCTTGTTAAATGCTTTAGGATCTACCGAGACTTGTAATTCAGGTACAATCATGCTAGATACAATCGACATAAAGCCTCATTTGCCTTACCATGTAGCGTTTTAGATAGTAGTGGCTTATATGATGAAAACTTTTACTTGTAATATCTTTCGCACGGTGGTTGATGAGGGAACCTCGACATGCGTTATGTTGTTGGCATGTTGGAAGGCCGTTGGCCAGCCCATTTTGTCTCCATCACCTACTCTCCTCACTGCTTTCGACAGTCATTCATTCTGACCACATGGTATCCTTCCTTCTTTTCCTATATAGTTAGGAGGGAAGACCATGTGTGTCGAAGTAGAGGAAGTCAATGCACCCCTTGACTATAATATCTTGTTAGGAAGGAGTTGGACTTATTCCATGCAAGTTGTGGCTGCTACAGTTTTTCGAGTCTTGTTGTTTCCACACGAGGGTCGGATTGTGACCATCAATCAATTGTCTTTCTCCAGACCTGGCCCTTCATTGGGGGCATCCACGGTCCTGATGATTGATAATCCTCAACCAGGCGTGGTCAACGTAGGGGTTGGTTTGTGAACATCTTTGATGGGTACCTTTGATTACCCGCCCCCTCAAGGTGATATCAAGTTTATATCCAATCACCATAAGGTTGAGATTTTTCAAGTTTCGTCGTTCCGCATGACTCACTTCAATGATCCGTGGATACTTCTTTCCCCATCAGCCACGATGGATGGGATAGGGCACCTAGGCATGTCCATGCCCTTGTCCACAGTTGAAGTAGCATACTCTTTAGTCTAGCAAGCTTCAACCAACCAAGATCCAACTCATGCACAAGAGTTAGATCCGCTTCTAGAGCCTATTTGGGCTCAAGGTTCTCTCGCTGACACTGATTCGTTAGACTTAGTATTTCTCTCTGATGAAGAAATAATTGAAGCAATGACTAGTCCAAAAAAACCCTGGGATGATCTTCATCACAGATCATACTTCCTCCCAGAGTTAAGCAGAATCGAGGCTGGAGAATTCACCTTGACCATGACTGGAGATAGGTCTTGTCCTATTAATCCCTTAGCTACACACGAGATCTATGCTGAGGGTAATGTGGCAACCATTTCTGAAATGATACCTATCAATATCTCTAGAACCCCTGGCACCATAGACAATGTTTTCATTGGAGCATACCGCTCCCTTGAAGAGATGCCAGGCATCGACCCACAAAGAGTCGATCATGAGCTAACTTTGTTGTTTTTTAAGATCACTTTGAGATCCAAAAGAAACATCCGACGAGACTACATTTATGCTTTTCGATCTCGTCTGGATTAACTAATAAAGGTAACCTCTACGGGTCTTATTTTAAGCCCTTTTCAGACCCTCTAAGCATGAAAACATTGTCGAGTGATCTTGTGGCCTTTCACGCTCGTTAAAATGAAATTTGAAGTTACGTCTGTTTGGCGGTAGTTTACCCCTTTTTCTGTCTGGACGGTCAACTGTACGAACAAATGTATACTCTATGGAACTTTAGTTCTCTAGAAGAGTACTCTCAGGTATCATTTTAACCCTTTTTCAGGCCCGAGGGACTAAATTTACAAAAAAGGAACCCCCACGGAGTCCATAGTTAAGATCTTTTTAGACTCCCTAAAATTGAAAAGATCGTCGAGTGACCTTATTCTCTCACACTCGTTAAAATGCTCCAGAAGAACATTCCTGATGGAGTCCATAGTTAAGCTTTTTTTAGACTCCTTAAAAATGAAAAAATGGCCGAGTGATCTTGTCCTTATCACACTCGTTAAAATTGTTTTGAATAGACATCTTGTCAATGCTAGTTTACCCCTTTTTTGAACTGACTAGACTATCTTCAAAAAAGGTATCCCAATGGAGTCTCCTTTTATGTTTTTCTAGACACTCTAAACATGAAAAACCACCGATATTACCTTCTCTAGGCTTGCTAAACTTACATCGAAGGACGTTACCATTGTTTGTTTTGTTATCCACATTTGCATACCTTATATGCCAGCTTGGTAGCAATTTTCTTCTGCGTTTTAACACCCTTGGCCCCCGGACGATTTTTCTCGAGTATCATTATTCTAAACATTAGTCTTGTCCTTGCACCTTGAACTTGTATGTTTGTAAGACTCATTCCTCCATTGTAACATAACATTCCTTTATTCTTTTTCCAAAAATTATTGAAAAAGAAAAAAAAGTCAATTATACCCCAAAAAGAGGAAGGGAAATGTATTTTCTTTATTGGAAACATAATGAGTCACCCTTGGATAAAGAACATCTATCCATTTGTTCATCAAACTATGGTATGTAATACGACCTTAGGAAGTTTTTCTCGCTACATAGAGTTGTGTCCTTGGCCGTTTGGTTACTCTTCCAAACATATGGAGAGTTTGTGTTGCCTCCTGCTTCGTAAACTTATGATTAATGCCATGCTGCCTAAGTCTCATCATTTGTCGTGTTGTTGTCCAAGGGAAGTTTCTACCAAGATTGAGTCGACCCCTCTGCAATTTGTCTCTTGCCCTCATACCCGACCATCCTGAATGTCCAATCAAGTCCTTGTTTGAAATCAATGAAGCCTTTAGTCTGAACATCAAGATTATCTAGTCCATGACTGACGAGCCATCGAAGACCTCTGGGTAGTGAAGTCGTACACTCATATTACACTCCTACCTTGAGTTTTGAAGATTTTTAAGTTGTTGCTCTAGCTATGAATATTTCATCTCCAACCATCAGGCTGTCTTAACTTCTAGAAGATGGATACTCTATATGTATATCTTTTTGATTTCGAGATGTAGCTCCATTGTGTATTATTTGCGGCTACACTTTATATAGTTATTTGACATGGATCTACAGTTTATTTGATTGGTAGCCATGATTATATTTTATGCCAAGCATGGGTATGACCTCCTCGATGAGACATTTGTTATTTTGCAAACGACGCCTCCCAGTTTCTGGTTCCTGGGCTCACTTGTTTGACACATCAGTAAAGATTGGTAATGTATTTCGGCCATTAGATTCTCTTCTAACCTCACACATTAGGGGGCATTTGCTATAACCCTAATTTTCACCATACATGCTTACCTGACATCAGGCCATCTCAGATCCCTTCTTTGCCAAAGCACTGCTAAACAACTCTTAAAAAAAAAACCATTTTATAAGGGCCCACGCGCCCTACTCCATTACTGAACACATGTACACGCTAGCTGACCTCAAACAACCCACGTGGACCAACAAAAGCATGAAAAAGGGAAAGTTTTCAATGGAACACACAACTTTGGGTGAGTTAATTGAAACTCCTAGCCATGCATGGTCGAGGGTTCGTCCAAATACCTAGCTCCTTCTAGCCTATAAAAGAAAGGTTAGGGGTCCTATTTGGAAGAGGAGAATAAGAGTAAAGAAACTCTGCCCAATTGCACATTCCCATTGTCCCAACCCTTTATCCATCCTTGTGCAAAGAGAGATACAAAGCAAATAAGTTGGAGGACATTTGAAGAGGAGCCCAAGATCAGGATTCGCGGAGTAGTGGCCGGTCTTGACATTGTAAGTTGATTCATTAAATTTAATAATCAAGAAATGCTTTTCGCATCCCACTATATGAGTGCTTCATATTTTAGTAAATATATGTTTGAATCTATAACCCATTAGTCTGTAGGTAAAATGCATGTGTAGTTTGTTTCTTGTTTTGTATGTAGGTCAGTCTTGGGAGGAGACCTTCTAACAAGTGATCAAGCATGAAGAAGGATCGACATGGAACATTCGGAACAAGGTATGTTGGTCTAACCATGTATTTGCTGAAAATAAATGGGGATTAAGTCTGGGGACGAAGGTAGAAAGTAGGTTTCTTTTGGTTATATCTACATGCATAATATAACCCTATTTGCTAGTCCATAGGGATATTTCCCACCACAAAAGAATCTCATTAGAATTACAATGAGGAGTCTCAGATGACACAAAGAGAATCATCATTTCTCCTTGATTCTATTGACTCCCATAAAATTTGACTTCAACAAACTCTCATGTTATGGTGGGTCTTACTGTGCGACTATTGCAATTGTTTCATACCAACCGAAGACCTCTAAATTTTTTAGTCCATCAATGGCTATTAGTCATAGACAATTATTACAATCGTACTTGCCTCACTTCAGAGTTTGTTCACCATTCAGAACTTTCATCTGTCATTATCAACCACCCTTGAGGGCGCTGCAATTATCTACATCAACATCCATCTTCATCTACCGTCTCACATTTTGGTTTATGACACAAGCATGGGGAATGCCTACCTCGTTTGTACACATATTTTCTTTTTTCTCCCTAGTGAAAGGTATGGGTCACATAGTTTTCCCTCCCCCTCTGGTGGATTGCTCTTGCAATTCCTCTCTTCACTCTTCATTATAATGACATTCTCCGCAAAAGAAAAATTTATGTATTTTCGCTATATGTATGCTCCTAACCTCACACATCAGGGGGCATATGTTATCACTAAAAAGTCATTCGCAACATTACACACAAATGTTTAAGGAAAAACATCAATTCCAACAACAATTAGTCCACCTAAAATACCAAAATGCATTCAAAAGGAAAAAAACTATGTAATTGGGGTCAAAAATCAGAATGTGCAGAATCACCAAAGGGAGTGTGCACACAGTGCACAGAGTGCATAGGCCAAGAAAGGCTTCAACATGCACTATGCACAAAATGAATAATTGTGTACGAGAAAATCCATGTACTTCTATGAATGACACATTTATGGATCTTGTCGGCCCCTCAACCACTTTTGGTCCGACCCCCAACACAATTTGACACTCATATCTAAGCCAAATTTAGCTTGGGGGCTAGTCAAGGGATAGAGGGTTCCCTAAAAGGTCCCTTGTTCACACTATGAACCAATTACATTTTTCAATGTATGAATTCTATAAATAAGATCCATGGGTGTGCTAAGAAACCAACATCTTCAAGGTATTGTTATGTTGTAAGAATTCTTCCTTGGGAATCCTCTTTTCTCTTGGAAGCCTTCAAGAACCATTGCAATAGGCCATTCCACTTACCTCTTGAGGGAATAGGAATTGTTTTTCTTCACCATTTTCCATTTCTTCCATTGTATGAAGAGCTCTCAATTAGGGAACTCAAGATCCCTCCCAGGGAGGAAGAGGGGACTCATAAGTCCCTGACTTTCTCTATGGTGTTTTTCCTACTAATCTATTGATCCATTTGTATCATTATCTTGGTCATTGTTTGATTTTCATGGTTCTAATATTATCATGCTTTCTAAAATTTATTTATTAGTTCTTTTAGTTATATTTCTTTGTTTTTACATGTGTTTGGCTTATCTAACCCACTCACAAACTCCTGTTTTGTCTAGCAAGCTCATCTAGACATGCAAGTGTTGTTGTTTTTCTCACCCAAGTGACAAAACAAACACAACAATGAGAATGGATTTTGGGCGTAGGAAAAATCGACCATTGCAACCATGTCTGATAGATTTTTTCAAGTTTGGCCCAAATTTAGATAGGTAGTACCATATGTGTTGAAAGACATTATCCCTGTTGCACTTGTAGAACATATCATGATTATTGCATATGTATGGATGTAACTCACAGGAAAGGTCATGATCCAGATTTATAAAGGGAACAAAATGAAATACATATGTATAGAAAAGAAATAAATAGAGATATAATAAAACTTGACTTCTGTTAATAAAGAGAACCTTTTGAAACTATAAAAAATGTAGACTGAAACAAACTTACTCGAATGGTGGAAGCTTATCTCTAAGAAGAGATGTGATGGCTAATCTCATTCACAAGAAGATGAGTATAATGAGGATCCAAAGGAATTTTTAACATAAAGCATAAATGAGAAAATGCTAAACATCCAAAAACCTAACCCTAGGATATGAAATGCCAAAAGGTTTATGGGCCCCGATGGGGCTAGTTGATATGTCAACTTCTTGAGGGTGTAAATTTTGCATATGATATATATTTGGGGCGCTTGATACACCATTGGAAAGGTATATCTGATGACATATTTTGTTTATCCTAGTACCTTCCTCCATCTACATGTTAGGTACTTTCGATCCCAAAAAAAATCGTTTAGGGCTTCAAAACGACCCTGGAAGTTTGGGACTTGAAATACTATAAAAAAAACTGCCAAAATGGAAACCGTTCTTTCATATAGTGGAATAGGTGGGTGGGAACCAATATACACCTGGATCATTCCTTACCCATTAGAAATAAATGGTATCATTTCTTTGAGTTCCCCCATTAGATGGGGAAACTTCTGCTAAACTTAACCCTGGGTGAGCCACTTTCCTCGATGCAGGAGTTGCTCTGATTTGACAACCCAATAAAGTTGGATCCTCTATTGGAAAGTTCCCTTAATATAAGTGTCCTTGATATGATCAATGACCTCATATTCCATGCAATTAGGGTTGATCTCTATCAGTGTCAACTACTTTGTGATATTCAATGTGTCCAATAATGGTGGAAAGTGTTGGGCCCTTCATTTTAGGATAAGGAGTTGAAAAAGAAGGAATAAAGTCCCAATTTTGGCCTAGAATGAGTTGTGCAATCTTCAGAAGAAGATGGAAAACATAGCAAGGAGAAGAAACATAAATCAGTTGTGAAAAGAACAACGCAACACCAACAAAGAAAAAGAGGTTGAGAAAGAATGCAAGCCAAATCTAGAAGACACGACTTAGATTACATATAGGGATGAATATAATTTTAAAAGTTTTGGTTTGTTGGTTGGCTGGTTGGTCGGATTGTGATTGTAAAAGGGTTCGTTCTGATTCTTCCCTTGATGTTAGGTTTATGTCATAGTTGTTGTCTACTGCTGAGAAGTCATATTTTGAGTCTGTGATGTAATTTGCACACCATTTTGGGAGTTAGAGATCTGTGACATGAGTCCAGAGCCAGAAGTCTATAACAAAGTGCTACTGTGTATCTCTAAAATTTTAATTGAGAAATACCTGAGGATAATATATGAAGAAGGATAAAAAAATTCAAAATATGTTGTGTCTTTCTATTTTTATACTTTTGCATCGTATCTTTACAGTACTTCTTTATGGTTCATAAGTTCCACATGATGTCTCTGTGTTTGAATTCTTTACTGCAACATAAGTAGTTCCAGTTCTTGCACATATGAGTTTAGATTTGTTCTGTAGCTATATGTCTTGCGCAATATTAGGATGAATCTTGAAGGTTCTGTGAATCCTCCTAAGTATTTTCCTTTCCCTTCCCTATCCATTTTTCTCAGCAACACTTTGGGTGAGACTTATTCTCTTCAGAGTAGATGAAAATTCCAGTGCTCTAGACTACATGGTACCTTTTATTGGTAACTTGAGAAGGAACCTGGTTTGATCAAACTTGTGCCAACAAAATGGTTCCATTGTCGTGACCTGCATTAAAAGGGAACCTGTAGGGAGGATGCTTCTACGGATTCATAGATCTAGTATTGACCAATGGTGGGAAAGAAAATGAAATGCCTTCATATGGAAAGAAATGGAGCTCATAAGAAAATTTGTGGAAGATACAGTTGAGGCAGTCTTTTACTCAGAAAGATTGAGCGATTGGTACGAAATATTCAGTGTTAAGTTCCCATAAGAACTTTTTCACTGGATAAATAGGCTCCAAGAAGCTCCAAAGTTCCAAGAATAAGTCAAGAGTACCTATACTTGGGACACATAAAGGATTGCATCACTTCATCATCTGGATCATCCAGTCACATGAGCGATTGATTTCTAGGTCAATACCACATTAGAATGATACATTATTGAGTTTGCATTTGAGAATCACCAATATTTTTCATGAACAGAGGCAGATTTCAAGAAATACACAAGGGGAATACTGTTGAGATAAATCCCCTTGTGGATTAAAGTTTTCTTGATGGAAGAGGGGATGTTGACTATTTCCCCAACTGAGATGGCATCGTAAACACCCTTGCTTGGGGTAGGGAAATATTGGGGTGGAGTCATGGCTTGAGAGAGGGGAAGGGTTCTTTGATAAGAAAGGGAAACAATAAGAAATGGACTCAAGAGATGAGCAACCCTTGAAAATAGCCGACATAGTTGAGAAGTGGTGGCATGGAAAGATCAAGAAAGAAACAAAATAGTACGATAAGTTGTCGAAATAAGTCATACCAAGAGAAGTGGAGGAAAGACAGATAAAAGAGTTGTGAAAGATGAGAAGATAGGAAAGACTAGCCAGTCAAATATTAAGTGAGAGAGAAGCACATAGAGAAAGAAGTCCCCAGGAGGGTGGACAAGAAAGAGAAGGTGTAGAAGAAAGAGAGGAGGAAGTTAGCATGAATCTTGAAGAGGAAAGGGAATATTCATCCTCGATGAAAGGAAATATTGAGAATCTAGCTGAGGAGACTTCTCTAGAGGAAGAAAATGAGACACCCTAGATCAAAGAAAAACGCCCTAAAGCTAGTGGCACCAGCCCTGAATCGGCCATACCCCAAGTGTCTTCTATACAAGTGGTAAGTTTGATACTACCCTCTTATGCTAGTTCTGTTCCAGTACAATTAGTTAGTCAGCCACAACTAGGAACTGCGAGTACATGGAGGATATTGGGATCCCCTAGTAGATCACAAGAATGATCGGTAGGTTTCATTTTGATAATAGAAACAATATTAGCAATGGTTGGTCACGTGGGAGGTTTGATTGCCCGATACCCATAATTCTGGGGTAAGGGAGATGAATATGTGGATAAGAATTGGTTCTTATGCGAAGAAATCTGGAGATCCAGAGGGATTTCAGATGCGAATAAGTTGGTTGAGTTCCAAACTACCTTGAGAGGTCACGCTCTCAAGTGGTACATAAATGTTATCTAGCCAAGAGTGCCAGAAATTCAAGTTCAAGTGTTCACACTTGGCCAAGTACGACCAAGGTTCATATTAGAGTTTAAGCTACCTCAGTCATAACAACAAACTCTGTTTAAGTTGCGTGAGATTCAACAAAGGGAAGGTGAATCAGCCTAGGAATAAAACCAGAAATTTAAAGATGTTATAGGGATTTTAGCACATCCAATCCATGAGGAGCGTCAAAGAGAATGGTATATTCAGGGATTGCTTCCTTTGACACAAATTGCACTAATGCACCAATAGATAGCCACTTTGATATATGCCTTGGAACAATCAATGAAGATTGAATCCATGGTAGGATATCTTGGGAGCCTGAGAGTGACTAGACCCCTAGTAGATGCAAATTTGGCACAACTACAAGGGAAAATATCAACACTTGCATAAAATATTCAAGAACTCACGATACCTAGACTAGGACGATCGCAGGTCTGGTGCAACAGTTCTTATATAGAAGGACATCTAGTGAATGAATGTCCACAAATGAGGGGAATGGGACCTCCTCAAAATCCGATGGGACCCTCAGCAGGACCCATGAGAGGATTTGTGCAAGTGTTTGAGAATTTACCATTCCATAAACCTACTCCATATCATGGTTTTCCAGGGAGCCAAGCAACACCAACAATTGAGTATTGTGAGATTTGTCGAATCCATGGGCATGGGCCCAGAGAGTGCCCCATTATGAAAAAATATTTGACAGTACAAAATACAGTACATAGTGAGTTATGTGAATCTACCACACATACTACCAATCAATGTACAAAGTTGGGTGCACATATAGATAGGTTGGATCGAACAACATTCAGGGTGAATGAAAACCCTTAGGAATCGGGAAGAGGTCGAGGAGGTGTAGTCGAAGGAGAATTTAGAGGAGGAAGAAACATGGGAAGAGGCCCAAGAAAATGTTATAACTATGATGAGAAATACCACATGGCTAGAGATTATTCTCATCTGAGGTAGCCATGGTGCTCCCACTACAGAACCAATGGGCATGCAACTGAAGACTTCCCATAACTAGTTGAAAAATGGGAATATCGAGTACACCAACGAGGAGCTACCCTCATCAATTCAGAAATAAAGAAACTTATTAGAGGACAATTTCCCAACCTCAATATCATTTCTCGAGGAGGAGAAAAGACAGGATATGATGTCGATAATATACCTCAGATCCAGAAAGCAACACCTAAAGAAGACAGGTATGACCCTCTAAAACAAAATTTGTTCTTTAAAAATTCCATAGAAGTATTTCAAAATATCCCTAGCCCTGATTGAAATAGAAACCTGCACAATATATTATTTACACTAAGACTGTGCAAGTCCTTGCTTCACCCCCTGCACCTAGAAACCCTGTAGTCACACCAAGACAAACTAAGCAACCTCAAAATGTAGTCAACCTTTGGTTTCAATTATTCTCTGATATTCTTGGGAATGACCAATTAATAGAGAATTTGTGCATTGCGCTATACCTAGTTTTAGGGAATGAAGAACCCACAAAATCAAGACTAAGGACTAATATTCCTGAGAAGAGTACTCATAGGGTGCAGAGAAGGAAAGTACGAACTGCAAAAGAATTCAAACTAGTAACCCAGTTAGACAAATTTGAGATTAAGGATGCCATGTTGGATCTAGGATCCGATGTGAAAATTCTACCTAAAAAGACTTGGGAAGCCTTAGGAAAACCTCAGTTGACATATTCCCCAATCTAGTTAAGAATGGCCAACCAATATTGCATTTTCCCAATAAGAAGACTGGAGAAGGTGGAAATAGATGTTACAGGAGTGAAGAATATATCTGAATTTGAAGTGATTGAGATCATGGGGGATAAGGACCCTTACCCTGCACTACTTGGGATTGATTGGGCCTATGAAAACTATGCAGTGATCGACCTAAAGAAAGAAACCATGATATTTGAATAAGATGGAATCAAGGTAGTTCAACCCTTGGATCCGTATGTAGGTCCCAGATATATGGAACCAACAAACAATAATATGGAGGGGGGAGAATTGGATCAGTTGTACACTGTAATAGCAAGAAGAAGAGATGATTACATAGATCCTACTGCTGATGGATCAATAAATTGGAGGAGTATACAGTCAGTAGATGAAGATTCAAAACTGGCATTTGAAAGTTGCCAGCAAGGCTCATATGAAAGATTCTCAAGGAGATGTGCAACTGTCAGAGTAACTAGATGGGTTGGGACCGAGGTCAAAGAACACCCATTATATGATGGCACCTCAGGACCTGACATCTTTCTGCTTAGCATGGAATAAAAGGTAGAAGAGGGTCAAAGTATCTAAGTACTAGATTTATCCCTCCAGGATACCCTTGCTAGATGGTGGGCCAATTACAAAGCCTTACTAATAAATTGTAACGATGTGAAGCAAGCTATCAAGTATAGGTTTTAGAATAAGGATAAGCTAGAATAAGAGATGCAGATGGATTTCCAAGTTGCCCAATTGTTAAATGGAGAATATAATCCTAGAGAACATATTGGACAATGCATGACACAATGGGAAGCTGTGGAAATACCCTCTCGCTTCTGGGTTCAGGTATTTCCCCACTCACTAAGTAAAATCCTGAAATCTTGGTTCATACATGAAGAAACCAAAAGACAAACCAATGATTGGCAACTGTTGGCAGATCACTTTTGCAAGGACTCTCCTTTATAAGTAAGTACCTTGAGCTTGAAGTAGTACTACAAAAGATTAAAGAATTTATTTTTTCAGACAACGATAACCAAAAATCAAACCTAGGTTCATGTGCAAAACATAATCGATAACTTTAGATTAATCCTCACCTAACCTTAGGAAAAAAACCTATAGAATGCTTTAAGATTAGAAGGGATTCAGAAATCCCAGATGATTTAGAGGAATTGAGAAACCTAGACATTAAAGAGACAGAAGGGAATAGATAAATCCAGAACATCATACCCAGTCAGAATGATAGTTATTATAATCAGCCATTAAAGTTGTGCAAAGTCAATATAGGGACCACAGAGCAACCTAAGATATCTATGGTGGGAGACTACTGGGATGAACAAACTAGTCAAGAAATATAGAGTTTGTTGTGGGAATATGAGCATTTGTTCCCAAACACCTTTTTAGAGTTAAAGAGGATCAAAGGAGTTGTGGGAGAAATGAAAATTGAATTAAAACCAGGATCACATCCTGTGAGGCATAGACCATACCGCCTTAACCATAGAGTAAAAGAGAAGGTTAAGAAGGAGATAGACAAGATGTTGGAAGACGAACTTATTTTTGCAGTGGAAGAAGAATAATGGATCATCCCAATAGTCATCTAGAGAAAGAAGGGAAAAAAGGATATCAGGGTCTGTGTAGACTATAGAATTCTTAACTCTACCTATGTGCATGACCCTTTTCCAACACCTTTTACTAATGAGGTGCTAGAACAGGTTGCGGGGAAAGAATCATACTCATTCACATATGGATTTTTAGGGTACCACCAAGTAAGGATTTCCAAAGAGGACAAAAAGAAGACCACATTCATAACATAATGGGTGTCTTTTGCATACAATGTGATGCCATTTSTCTTAAAGAGCACCCCTACAGTTTTCTCCAGGATTTTAATAACATCTTTTAGAGAGTTTATTCACAAGTTTATAGAATTTTATATGGATGATTGGACGATATATAGTCTTATCAAGGAACATGTAGTGTTGTTATGTCTGATGTTTGACAGATGTTGAGAATTGAAGATATCATTGAATCTCATAAAGTGTATCTTCTGTGTACCAAAAGGGAATTTTTTGGGCCAAATAGTATGCCAAGAGGGAGCATTGGTAGACCCAACCAAAGTCGTAGTGATTGTGAATATGTCACCACCTATGAGTGCTAATAAGTTTCTCTCTATGATGGGACACACAAGGTACTATCGCGGGTTCATCAGAAGATATGCAAACATTATGACAACTCTGGAAAATCTATTGAAAAAGGTTGAAATGTTCCAATGGACCCCAGAATCTGATAGAGAATTCGAGACCATAAAGGAGAAGATCAACAGAACACCGATTATGACATTCCCAAACTGGGAAAATGTATTTCACATCCACGTAGATTCTTTAGGTATTTCCTTAGGAGCTATCTTAGCGTAACCAGGAGATGGAGCCATGGATCATCCTATCTACTTTGAAAGCAGGAAATTATCTCAAGATGAGCACAACTACACTTTTCCGGCAAAGCTCCAATTTTGTAAATTTTCCTTCTGCGAAGTTCCCTCAGGAACCTTCTGTAACTTTTCAATCTTAGCCCTCCTATTAATTATTTTTCTAGCCTTCATTCCAGTAAGCTTCATATCATAATTCCTTTTTCCATTTTGATTCTTATCTTCTTTTGTCATAGTAACTTCGCGTTGTTGATATTCTTTCCTAGAAATCAGGGGTAATACTTCATCTGTATCTGGAATAGGCACTGCAATCTTAGGCGGGTCTTCTAGTGTTCTTCCAACTTCCACATTCCAGTATTTTGTTTTAAATAGCTTCACTCAGTTCTCCTATTCTTCAATCAAGTGTGTGATTCTCCTAGTCATGAAATATTCTTGCTCTTGCTTCTTTTGTTCTAAGACTTCTTTTTCTTCCCTTCTGGCCTGATCTCTTTCATTCCAAGGTTTTCTGAGAAACATAGTAAATGGAGCGTTGTCCTCAATAAATTTAACGACTTCAAATTCTTCCTCTGTCGAAGTTCCATTTCCATTCATAGATATCTGGGTGAGATTTCCACATAGGTTTATCAACTTTCCTCTAAATAAAGCTATTCCTCCCAATGAAGGAATCATAGCAAGCTTTCCTAAAAGTTCCCAAGTTCTTTCTGTCATGATATTCACCTGTGTTTCTTCATCCAAAACATAGTCAATGTCGAAGTCTCCTATTATTGCTTCAATGCATTCTTTTTCTTTGAATACCTCTAATAAACCGATATGTCGTTGATCATTCAGGGTTTCTTTCATCTGTAGCAATACTTTCTCTGATTCTTTCTAGGGTTCTTCCATAATCTCAGTTGCTTGAGTTTTCTCGTGGTCTTCTTGTCTCATATTCATCCTTTCAAGATGAACAATCATTCTAGGGAAATCAAAAACTTCATGGTCCATATCTTTGCAACATAGGAAACTGGGTTTTCTACTAGGGCATTCCATAGCCAGTTGTCTCGATCTTCTGCAACTCTAACAAAGGGTTAATCCTCTCTTTCTTTTAAATGATCCCCAACCTTTCCTATACTACGCGCTAGGATCATAGTAGTTAACTTGCAAAAAAATCTTTCTAGGATCCTGGATCCATTTGTTAGTCCAAACATTATTTCTATACATAGGTATAACATATTTTTCACTATTATTATCATATCTACTTATATCACATCTTTTTTCATATATCAGTGCCCTAGTTTTCAAGCTAGGACAAGTCTTATCAAACATGCCTAGATCCATACTTTAGAAACAAAAATTTCCACTAATCTTACTTCTACAGAACACAAAGCTTCTAGATCTAAAACTTTTCACTATTATTACCTTTATCGGAGCACAAAGCGTTCAGATCTTACCTCTTTTCTTTTGATCAGACTTCTTTTCTTTAGCATAGAGATTCACAAACTAAGTAGAGTACTATGCACTAGAGAAACAGATTTACGCATAGAGCTTTCACAATTTCAAGTCGGATCTTTGCACAAAGCTTCTTCTTTCTAAATTCCCAACAATCATAGTTCCGGTCTTAGCAACAAAACCATTTGTTGGCACAGGGGTAGAACTAGTGTTCAACGCTACAACAATGCACAAAAAAAACCCTAACTACCGGCCCTTTCGACAACACCTACGAAGTAGATGAAGTCTCACATAAGGTAGAGGTAGGGGTGGTTGCAGGACTCAGATGTCTTCAACCTTAGCTAGGACACAGATATGTTATTCTAACATTTAACAGAGAACTTAGTAGTAAATATTCATCAACATTCAGTTCTTAGTAACAATGCAAACAAACCCTAATTACAGAGCATTGTAGTATCCAACCAGATCTAGAATCTAACAACACTTAACATGATAAAACAGATCAGGTCTTAACAGATTCAACACTAAGAATATGTATATCAGTCATATCTAACATCCATCCATATTATTAAGTACTAAGCATTGACAGATCATTTAACTATATTAAAGCACTAAGCACATTAACATATAAGCACATCAACACATTTCACAAAATAGAGCAACCCAACATATACGTGGTTCACCCCCCCCGGGGGGCTATGTCCACTAACTCTTCTTCTCTTCTATTAGATTTTTTTAATCATTTACATGCACAAAGCCTCAAAAACCCTACTCTGCATATGATAGGATATTTGTGCGCACCTCACCAGATCCTCCTTCCCCAAGCTAGGTTACAACACTAAGTCTTCTACAGTCACTTGCACTCATCTTTGCAATCTTCACAGAGTATGCACAGAGAACTTACAATCCCTCGATCACTAGCACTTACCACATTGGCCTAACATCACATAGATTCCCCCCTTACATTACCTTGACATTTATTTATACTTTATGAAATAGGCCTAAACATGGGTAAATCCATGGACCGACATCCCATACCCATTACATAATCCCAAACCCAAAAAAGGACCCAAAAAGGGACCAAGATCCCACTATCGCTACTTCATCTTTGTTTCAGGATAAATTCGTGAGTGCAGACACAGACCAATCTCCCCAGATCCACCTGGATCTGGAACAAAACATGACAGAATACTACCCTTTCCCTAGATCTAGACTATTGAAATGAACTAAGAGAAATGGATGGCGGACATACCTTATGAACGCTCTCCTTTAATCT
>ML790900.1:97207-110613 GCA_009831015.1 Picea engelmannii | reverse complement strand
TCTCTAAAGATAATAATTAATAATATAATTATTATTGATTATTAAATATAGTATATAATAAGTAAATGATAATAATAAGTAGTTATTGATTATTCAAGGGATGCATCCTTTCATGGATGGTCACCTTATGTTCCCTATATATGCAACACTCATTACTGTAATAAAATATAAAATATCTCTCATATCTCATATGAAGAAAAACCAACAAGGTCTTCCTCCCATGCACACGTGTTGTTCTTCCTCCCAATTGTTGCTTCCCTTGTGCATGCTTTCTTGCATGTGCGCGTACTATGTTTCCCTCCAGCTATTACTTCAGTTTCTATATGATTTCTTTCCCCACTATCATCCTTCTTTCCACTTCGGCTTACTACCAACAGGTACCGATTCTTAACTCTAAATTGTTTTAGGGCACTATAATCAATGCAGATTCACCAAGTCCCATCTTTTTTATGCACAAGTACAATTGGGTTCCTGTAGGGTGAGGATATAGGTTGGATGTGCCCCTTTTGAAGTAGCTCTTAGATATGTTTCTTTATTTCCTCATTTTCCATCATAAAGCAGTGATAGATTCTCCCATTGGGTAGATGTGCATCAGGGTTTATATTAATTGAATGCTTGACCTGACAATGCAACGATACTTCAGTGGGTGAGGAGAAAATTGTTATAGCAATTTTTTCCACACTCCATGCATATTTCTTTGATGGCCTTCCCTTTCCCTCTGCAGACTCAAATTCCCCTTTTTTTCCATTCCAGAGTTAAAAATTCAAATTTTTATACATATACACAGGCCATAGATAGAAAACTTGTGTATATTCAGGTTACTCCATTACAAAGCAATTTTTTTGCTCAAAAATTAAAAAATATGTCATGTTTCCATGCAATTTCACGAGATTGATGATCCTTGACCTTCCATATACTGGAAACACTTTGAATCGACCCTTCAATTTCATTTCAAGGCTATAAATTAAGCCATATACAAGCCTTGAAAGGACAATTGATGATTGAAAGCAAAGACACTCTAGATAAATTTCACCTCATGTTGAGTTTGCATCCCTTTTTCCTTGAAATTCTAAAATTATTGTGTTTTCATCCCCTAAGATCTTCCTATATTGAGAAGGAGAAACTCAATTACTCCTAATACTTGTGAGCTTTCTTTTGTGGAGGATTGAAGTGGTGAAGGCCCACATGGAGGGACTTAGATTCTGAGTTATTATATATTCCATTACAGAAGTCGCTAACCTATGTACTTCTATTGATTACATTAATATAAATACTCATTTCGTGTCCAATTATATATTGCAAATATTTGTATTAATTTCCATGGGCATATTTGTTATACATGTTAATGGATTATGCTAGTTTATATGCTAATGTTCTATATAATCCTCATATGTTTATGTATCTTGGATGTTGAGGACAAGTTTTAGGTATTAAGCTTTGGATCGTGAGCTCAACCATGGTCTTCATTGGATGTCTAAATGAGGTAGGCTTCTATCATTCTCTTGTTAGCATTTCTATTTATCTAGCATACTTGAGACTATAGTTGATTTTTGGGTGTCATTCTGTCTATTGTGGTTTACCCCTATCTATAGAGATATTTTCCTCGTAACAGGATTGGTGACTCCAGTAGGGAAGATCTCCCTTTTGGTTTATTGGGTGATTTTTCTTGTTTATTTCTCTCTTTTTTCTTGAGTTTCTATGTCACATGTTTCTTGACAGCCTCTATTTTTCTTTGTATATGAGTTTCTTGGCCTAACACTTGCCTAGGAAGTGTCTTCTTTGGAATACATGAGTGGTCCCTTAATATTCGCGTATATATGTGTGTTGTCTGTCTTTAGGGCATGTACATATGCTTATGTTCCGTGAACAACCACATACACTATTTTCCAATTCATTTTGAATAATTTTAGCATTTTTTAAGTGAGTTTTGTTGGCTACTGAGACTTCTTGGTTCCCTGTCTTGACTATTGAGTGCCTATAGAGTGGTAGGAAGCTGCGTCATTGGTGAGTATTTTAGGCGAACTCATTTCTTGTCATTTTTCTCATTTCTTGTCCTTGCATTCTGTTTTGGGTAGTCTTTTCTTGGTGTCCTTATTGGCTTGTCTCCTTGTGCTCATAGTAGGGTCTTCCTGAGAGGTTTTTTATTCCTTCCTTGCATTTTCATTTCATTATATTGAAAATACAAAAAAATATATATATTTCATTTTATTTAGATAATTTTCACTTTTGTTTTTATTACATTAGTTTTGGCACGTTCGGAAAGATTGTACTTCATTGAAATTGAAGAGATTGCATCCTGAGAACAACATTTAGAAGCATACAATTTCTTTGAAAAATAAAGACTAGTACTTAGAAATGTTTTTACATTTTCTTCTTTTGTATATATGCTGAGTTATAATACCATTAGTTTCATGATTGCACCTCTTGAGCAAGAAAAATCCATTAAAATTAATGTTGAATAATTAAAATTGATCAGAAACAATTTTATTTTTCAAGGTATACAAACAAGTGTAGGACCTAGGGCCTTCGAATAGGATTTTGTGAGTAAACTTCTCCAAGGATATCAAACTCAATGTATGTGTCTGACTAGGGAGTGGTTAAACCCATTGTATAATTGTTGTCCTCGAGAGGCTTTGATCACACCAGAGTTAAGCATGAGGTCACGTGAAGTTGGTGGCATAGATAGCCCTCTAATACCTTCCTAGCGTCAAATATATTTCTAAGGTTCTATTCATATTTGGGGGTTTCACTAGTACCTTTACCTCCTTGAGAGGCAATGATTTTGAGACTTTGAGCTTTTCTACCCTACCCATACAGTGGATTGGACCTGCAACTACTCACCCGAGAATTGGTTATACCATGGTGAATTTAGTTACTTGACCTAGGTATCCATATCAGTTGTTTGCAAGGGTTATTCTGCAGGTACCCTAAGTCATATAGCGATCAAACATCACACATACTTTATGGAGGATTTTTTCTTTGGAGGAATCTAACCTATTGTGTTGTGAATCCCATGAGGGTCCTTATAACTAATTTAGTTACCTCCACTCTATTGTTCAAGAGTATCATTCCCTCCTAGGAGAGGCATACCTTCTTTAGTTTAGGAGGCCCCTTCAACCATCATATCATGTTTATGTGCATTGAATTTTATATTTATTCAGGAGTGTGATATTTTTTCATTAGGTGGCCTTATGATTTTGTTTGCATTGGGAGTTCTGAGTCATCGTGGAGAAATACCATCCTCCCCGCCGAGCTTACCGTATTTTGAGTCAACTACCTTAGTTTGGTTTGTTACCAAATCCGCTTCCTAAAATGCATAGAGTTAATAAACATGGTACATATATATCCACATCCCAAACTCACAATCATCCTATCATCAGTACTAAGTTGAATATGAACATGTTATAAATCCCTTTAAATTGAGCCTCTACTATGATTAGTAGATTCCCCTCAACTCCCTTATCATCAGTTGTTTTGATTCTGGAGACTCTCTCACTAAATGCTACCCATCCCATGGCATTTTCTCATCCCATGGGGACAATTTTTTTTTTATTTTTGAGTGTTATGTCGAATCATAGTACTCATTCAATGCCTTGGTCCTTTAATCCTTTCTCTTTTGGTATGAAAAACATGAATTCACACTTGTCATACTTCATTTCGACGTCTAATGTGAATCCTAGTTTTGGGTCTGAGGGCACAATGCCTCCTTATACTCCTTTCACATTTTTTGGGGGTCATGTCCCTCAACCAACTCCCACAATAGAAATTTAGAATCCTCCTTCATCTGAACCCAATCCTATCTACAATTTTCCAGGGTGGAGTGCTCAAATGGGAGGTCCTTCTAATTATTATATCTCGTCCATCATTCCTTCTTCCATAATGCCGATTCCGATGAAATATTTTCTTATGTAAAAACTTTGTTTGACCTATGGTGTTTCATCAAGGGGGAATAAATTTTATGTTATTAGAAATCCACTGCATGGAGTTCCTTTGTCTGGGGGAAACATATATCCTCACATGAGTAATCCTTATCATGTCTCTTTCTCCTTAATACCTTTTATGAATTAGTTGGGAGGAGGATAATATCTTAGAATATAGGGACATGGTGTATAACAGAAGCCTTCTTGGGCCATGATCTCTCAAAACCAGTCTTTCCTGGGAGTGTGGACCCAAACACCACTGCCACGGCTCCCTTTTCTGTCCATGTTAAATCTTCCAGACTTGTCAAAATTGATGAATGAACTAGTGTGTTATGATTCATCATGGACTCCCTTCCCTACCAATGTTCCCTCTGACATTCCAAAGTTTGAGAACAAGACTGGTGAGGAACCAGATGATCATGTGACTACCTTTCACCTATGGTTCTCATCTAACTCCCTTAATGACGATTTTGTTTGTTTGAGACTGTTTCAATGCACCCTTATGGGTGTCACTATGAAATAGTACATCAAGCTACCTTGGGGAACTTATGGAACTTTCACTGAGCTGATATTGGTTTTTCTCAACCACTTCCAATTGTCGTTTTGTTACAACGATGACATAGAAATTTTTTCATATTTTCATCAAGGTATAGCCACCCACATCTCTGATCATATTCAAGAGTGGTGTAGATGGAAGAGGTTGATTAAATCTTAAATTCCTCCAGATTTTATGTTGGAATGGTTCCTCAAGTCCTTATTGCCTTCCATTTTTAAGGATGTTTTTACATCCAAAGTGACATATGAGGAAGAGGCCATCTTCAAATCCTAGTAGATGGACCTTATATATGCTCAATATGAGATTCTCTATGGAATCATTCTTGATGCACCACAGTCAAATTATGATACTAGACAAAATCCTAGGCCTCATGTCGATGGCATCATAGGCTCCACAAGTGTTAAGACTACAAACCAAGTGATGAACCAAGTGAAATATGTGTCTCTTAACTAGTCTGCATCAGGACAAGTTCTAGCTTCATCCTCAACCACGCATTTAGAGAATGTGTATTTTGTACAGTCAAAGAACCCAAATGGTAATCGGAAACCCATAATGAACAAGAATACATAACGTAATAATAATCGTAATGGTGGGAATAATAATAATAAAAATAAAAGAAAGGACGACAACAATAATGATAAAGCTAAGAATAATGCTGGTGAGAGAAAGAAAGAAAAGAGGAAGGTGAAGTTTCCTTGTAAACTTTGTAAATACGATCACCTTATCCAATTGTGCCCCAAAATTGAGGAATCCTAAAGGCTCATAATGCAAAAGACTATTGTGTTGAATAACCCATTTCCACATAACCAAAATATGACCTTGGGAGCCTCCATCACCAGAAATGTGTCGAATGGAAGTCAAAATCCCTTGGAACATTATTATGGGATTAATCATTAAATGTGGACATAAACAGATATCCCTATATCCACCTAGATATAGATCAAAACAGAACAGAATATGATGCTTTCCCTAATCTCTAACTATTGCTTTTACTAGCCATGGATGATTTTAGGGGCTAAATTTCCCTCATGGACTAATTTTCCATGGTTTTTTCCAAAAATTATATTCGCTATTTTAAAAATGATTCACCCAAATTCTATAGGATAAAATTATTTTACCCTAAAAATCACCAAAATTTTATAAAAACTATATAAAATCCTTAGAAATATGAATATTTTTACAAAAATATTGCCAAACATTTATAGTTGGCATATGAAGGATTAGTAATATTCACCAAGGTTTCTACATTTTAAAATAAATTTCCATCCTTAAAATCATACCTGTTACTAGCTAACAAGAGATAGGAAACATACCATTTAAATGTTTCTTCTTCTTGCCATTGTCATCCTAGCTCCACTCTGGTGCTCCTGTGATGTTGAATCTACAAGGGAACACAAGCCAACCAAAGTGAAAGCAATCCAATATACTCAATGAGAACTTATTCATGTGATCAAGGAATCATACAATAAAACAAGACAAGTTTTATGGGAAAGAAACATATCACTATATTATATTAAAGTGAAAGTGGAGATTACAAAAAAATCCTTGATGTCGCAAGGTCCCCTTTCATTGACCCTTTTCTCCAACACACACACTTTCTCCAATATTGAATGAAGACTATCCACAATAACTTGATGAACTGAAATGAGGCTCTCAAGCATGATCTAATGCAAAATTCTCCACACAATCTTAGCCTTGATTTCCTTACTCAACTTTGCTTAAATTTACTTAACCTTTTCCATGAGAGATCCCTCTTTATATAGGTGAAATAAATATGGTTGAAGATATTAGGATGATCCCACCAAATCAGAGAAGCGAGCAATATCCAAACCATTTAGACACCACCCCATCTTCTGGAAGATACCCTTCTAGAAATTTTGTGAAACTTGACCTTTTCTTAGTCTTTTGACATCATCGCACCCTAGTTGTAGAGAAACCTATGGAGATGTAATAGCCTAGGTTTAGGGTAGAGGGTGATGATCAAGCATCATTGCACCTTGTGTATAGTGCATCCTGTGACGACCTTTCTTAATAGGGTTTTTGAGAAGAGAAATCCAATCACCTTCCTCATGGAGAAATATTCTTTCTGGGAAAATGAACACATGTTTGTCAATGGATCATTGGGGTGACCAAAATAATGTGTAATAGAATGCCCCCAAAATTATGAGGCTAGAACTCATGACAACCAAAATACTTTTTAGAATGTGTTTGTCAGGAGCAAGGAGCACACCGATCGGGGACCTGCAAACAGTCAAGCATCAACATAATAATATACCATTGTCCTAGGTAGGCATTCCCATACTCAGATTACAAAATGTCAAGTGAGTCATGGCCACAAAATATACATTGTGGATCCATGTCATTTTGAATCGACATAGCCACCAGGAATACACTATGGATCTATGCTATAAAATGGCTCAAATTTAGACATAGCCACGAGACATACAAAATGGATCTATGTGCTAATACAAATCATAAATACTCCATTGCAACCTAGACTAGAATGGGATGATCCAGGGTCTTTATCTCCATCATTCTTAAGTATGAATCTAACAATGCGATTACAGGTGTTGAAGTCGAACATGGTAGACATCACTTGATTATCGGCCGTTAATGAAAATTGTTAACAAGTGCGAGGGAAATTACCATTGATGTCATTGACTCCCAAGGTACCCTAGTACAATCCAACGAATATGAATAAATGATTTGAAGTCGAACACTCGATGGAATATTCCAATCATGGGTCAATGATGTGAACCCACTATTGAAAGTGAAGAAACCTTCCATTGAGGCATGTAAGTTCTAAGGTACTAAATTATTTCTAAGTCTTGTTCCTAGATAATGAGTTGGAGTTGATAGGAAAGGAATCATCACAGGAGGTCCTTGATGTATCCCCCATAAATGACATGAAATAAGTAACAGATTTGAGGTGGATCAAAGTGTGAAGTGATTTTAAATTGACACAGGGAAGGTCGACATGGTAGAAAATTTATAACTACAGATGGTCGAATTGATAGAAGGCTTGCTTAGGTTAGACTTCTCTTGAGCATGTGAATGACATAACAATGGTGTTGAAAACATTGAATCAAGGAAGACCCAACATATGGACATGTAGATGGTCAAATGAGAGACAAATGGATTTCTAAACCTAGATACAATGATAAAGTGGGGTGTCATGTTCAAGAGTGACTATTACTGCCACTAAAATGGATACAGAGACACATTTCTTTCCCAATTTCCCCCCACCATTTTTGGCGAGTACCTCTTTATTTTTATGCAATATTGAGGAGGATAACATATGCTTGTTGATGTAATATAATCCTTTGGATGAGCCCCTCGAGGTACATTTAACAAACCCTAAGAAGGAGTGGTTCGGTCCCATTTGGGTCTTTTGATGTTTGTTTAACGAGTCCAAAGAGAGAAAAATCAAGGGTTTTCCATGTTTACAGAGTCAAAAAACACTTAAAGAGAAATACATAAGTTTATTTTTCATAAATTAATCTGATGAGACCAAAAAAGTGATAACCTACCACTCATCAAATGTTTCCTTCAAATACTTTTACGAGCGTGAAAAGAACAAGGTCGCTCGACAATATTTTTGTTTTTACAGAGTGTGAAAAGGGTTTAAAGGATACTCCATAGGTTTCATTTTTCGTGTTACCATTACGAGTCCGAAAAAGAGATAAAATTATACTTGGTTACATTCTCAGTGATTTACGAGCATGAGAAAGAACAAAAACTAAGCTCAGGGTTTTTCCTAGAAAACCCTAAAAGGATCTGTACATGCGACAAATGTATACAAAAAAAACAAAAAATGTATCCTTGTTCAATGTTTCACTCCTAGACTTTTCATCTGCAAAAAATCAACACTTGCAAAGTCGTTAGGACATTAGGGTTTAGGTAAAATATATAAAATATAAATTAAAAAGTGAAAACGTCAATAAAAATGGGTAAAATCTTCATTTCACTATTCCATTTGTCATTTCACCCAAACTTTTCTCTAAAACCCCCTATTTACCTCAATTTTCCACTGCCGATTTCAGAAGGAATGGTTGATTATTTGACAAATCATATCCACAGAACAAGTAATTTTCATCTCTTTGAACTTTCCATGGATCAAAATTTGTTTTTCATTGGTTAAAAATAAACTTTTGAGTTAATTTTCTAAGGGTACCTATGCGTGGAGGTCGTCGCAGGTGCCCTATATTGAGCCCTACGATGATATAAGGTTGTCTCAAGAGACCCTATAGCTAGCCTACGAAGACTCTGCACTGTACGGATGCCCAGGCCTGTGACATGTGCAGTTCAAAAAGTTTTTTAAGATGTATTTTCCAATAAAATATCTCCAGGGAAGAAGATAAAGATTCTAATCTCTCTATAATGTTCCATTGCATGTTTTACATGGTAAAAATGTTGGAATGGAGAGAGAGAGAGAAAGAGGAGGAAGACTAATTTTTCGGGAATGACCTGGGAATGATAATGGCCCTTCGACAGTGTGGATTGTTAAAATTATTCAAAATACAGGGTATGAGGGCCCAGTTGAGATTACTCGAATACCTAGTTCACATGTGGGATGTGAACAAGCAGGTGTTTCATGTGGGTGCTCACATTCGCATGATAGATATCGAGGATATATACTTCTTGATCATGCTATCTCATCATGGGTCCTGAGTCACACTTACAGGCAGCAGAGGTGGTGGTGTACCTATGAACCACTATATCAGTGAGCATTGTGTGCTAGGTACTTAGAAGCATAGCGGTAAAATATCTATAAGAGACATCCGAGACTTGCCCCTATGGACCATCCTCTATACCATCACATGCATGATAGGAAGTGCAGCTCCCCATATGGCTCTTTAAATATATTTTCAGTATGTGTTGGAATGTATGGAGCTCCAAGTTTTCAACTGGTGTGAAGGGGTTCTAAAGAGTATGAGAAGACAACTGACCAAGTGCAGGAGTGGTGATCTGAAATAGTTTGGGTACAATTCTATTTTGGTGTCCTTGTTCCTAGAGAGGGTCCTAGTTTTGCGCTTATAGGTAGAGTGGGGTATACCTATCCCACAGGATTCAAGAATGAGGAGGTGGGTCGACCTTATGGAACAACATGCATATGGTCATATCGTTAGATATAATGATGTTTTGTTTGACTGGATGAGGACTTAGATGCTCATGGTAGATGACTATGCATATGTCATACTGGACTTCCGAGGAGATCCACAATTAGCTCTTCGCGAGGGTTCCCAATGGGGGTTACATAGGTAAGAAGGACATTTTGTTTATATGATGTTTTTGTGATTTTTAATGACATAAAATGGTTTTTATGTCGTTTATCTGATGACTATTCAAATGCTCTTTGATGTTGTAGATGTGGGACCTTACCAACCTCCAGGTTCATCTCCTATCCAGAGGCGAGGGGAGAGAGATTTCATAGCAGGAGTAGCTACTTCTGACTACAAGACCATAGAGAAAAACCTGGGGGGTGTTACAATGAACATCCCAGATGCCTCTATTGATGATATCCCAAGGCATTACCAGTGCCACACAGTGGGCATGTCTGCTTCCATCGGTCGATTTCTCCGTAGAGTAGCACGGCCAGTTGCATGTTATAGTGAGCAACATCCTTGATGTTATATTGTATGTGAAGCCATGTGCTTCACATTTTTGATATTTTGGTCTTCGGACAAAAACACTTTTTGTAAACTTTTATCGTTATATATATATGAGGCTTTTACCGGCTTACTTGTTGTATATACAAAGTGTGATTGGATTTTATAAATGTCTCAAATGTTTTTCTAACACATAATTATCAATGCATTTGTTAATGTATTTAGACATCTAGGAATTTGTTGATATTCAATGTAATCAAAATGACATTCCAAGAGGCGAATTCGTTAATATACCCTTAATAACGTAGGAATTCAGATAGAATACACATTACTCAATTGTAGGAATACTAACTATGAATCTAGTCGTAAAACAAGATGACGGATTCCAAGTGAAACAAGGTCGGTCAATAATTCGATGACAATACTGTATTTCAAAATATTGTTAGTTGCACGACCAAGGAAAACACCATGTATACTAATCAATTCATTCGTAGGTGCATAGATTGCCCAAGAAGCAGACGCTAAGTTATGAGTACTGCGACTAGTGCCATCAACAAAGCCAATGTAGGGTAGAAAAGACATCGACATATGGAAACCAAGCACAATGCAAGGTAAGAAGCTAAAGGTCGAAACCAAACAACGAAAAAGCACACAAGAGTATTATACACTAAAATATAAGCACTCATGAAAAAAAATACTTAAGCATAGTACTTCTTTAAGTAAAGCCCATTTCTAGGTTCACTCAAAGGGATTCCATCATAATCAACCAACTCATAATATCCCTTCTCCAATACTCGTTTGACAATGTAAGGACCTCGCCACATGGCCTCGAATTTACCATCCCCTAGAAAATCATGATCTTGTTCGTAAAGAAGAACTAGATCACCTTAAAAAAAAAACATGTTGCTTGACATGCTTGTCAAGTTGGGAATTAACACATTTCTTCTAAGTTTCAATAACTAAGGCAACATCTCGACGGGTTTCATATAATTGCATCAAATACAAAATACGCTCCTCTTCGACAGATGCGTTGGGGAGAAGTTCAACGACTAGTTTCAAATATGGTATCTCACATTCAATCAACAAGATAGCTTCGATACCATAAAATAACTGTAATGGTGTAAATCCCATGGAAGACTTGATGGATGTTCGATAGGCCCATAATGTTGAGAACAACATCGTGTTCTAATTTGTCTTATGAATTCCTATCATCCGTCGAAACATAGTAATGATAAACTTGTTGATTTCTTCAACCTGGCCATTGGCCTACAAATAATAGGGGGTTGAGTTTTCATGGCGAAGACCTAGCTTCTCAGTAAGTTCATACATCATAAAATTTCAAAAATGACTACCATGATTAGTAACGATGTCTTGAGGGACACCAAACCTATTAATGATATGATTGAATATGAACAATGCTGCAGTTTTCCCGGTGTTATCAAATGTAGGCATCACCTCGACCCATTTAGTGAAATAATCCATAGCTAAAATGATGTATCCATGCCCCCCGACTGAGTGAGGGTTACATTTCATGAAGTCGATACCCCATTTAGTGAATGGACCAATGGAAACTACAATATGTAAAGGAGCAGGATGAGATATTATCTTGTTATTATAATTTTGGAAAGCATGGCACTTCTGGACGACAGTAATGCAGTCCTTAAAAAAGGAAAGCTAGAAATAACCCACTCGCAAGATCTTTTGGGTAGTGGCATACCCAGACATATGACCGCCACATGCTCTGGAGTGAAATTCATTCAAATCTTTCTCGGCTTCATCGTAAGTGAGACATCATAAAAAAATGGAATCAATACTCCAGTGGTAAAGGGTATCCCCAAGAATGATGTATTGGCAGGCTTGACACCGTATATGATGACGACACATACTAGATAGATCAGCCCATAAAGTTTGAGTCTGGAGATAGATAATAATATCTTTGTACCATACGTCATCAGAACTAATCATAAAAATGGATTCGTTAGGCAAGGAATCCTCTGCCACATTTTGTGTCTCAGTAGAGGGAAGGTCACATATCAGTTTGGCAAAAACCAAATATTTCTTTGACTTAGTGTGTTCAAAATCCAAGTCAAACTCTTGGAGAATCACTATCCATTTGGAGTACTTTCCCCTATCAATTTTCGAGTAAGGATATGTTGCATGGGGTTGCAATTGGAAATAATAGTGGTTCTACGTAATAAAATATAATGATGAAAACATTGGACAACTTGAACAACTTCCAAGGCCAGTTCCTCCACATGTAGGTATTTGGTTTTGATATTCATGAGACTCTGAATCAAATAGTATATCATGTTTTCTTCATCTGAATCATCCTCTTGGACTAATACCATACCGATGATAGAGTCTGAAGTAGCCAAGTAGATGAAGTAATCTTGGCTATAGTCAAGGGGAAACAATAAAGGGGTACGGGTTAAGGAAAGTTTCAAAGCTTCGAAGTATTTGTTTGCAGTATCATCCCATACAAACTCATAACCTTTATTGAGTAGCTGAGTGAATCCTTTTGTCAGTTCAGTGTAATTGGGGATGAAATGACACAAAAAAAATTCCTTCCCTTGCAAACTTTGGAGCTGGCATAGTGTGGAAGGAAGAGGTAGATTAAGAATACCATCAAGATTCAAGGGATCTACATGAATCCCATGTATCAACATGATAAAACCAATAACTCGGTCGAACTCCACAAAAAAAACACATTTATGTGGGTTCAAACCTATACGATAATAACGACAATGTACAAAAATGGCCCTTAAATGTGTCGGGTGATCTTGGTGACACGTGGAATGCGTTAGGAGATCATCAAGATAGGTTTGCACAATGTGCTTAATATCATGGAAAGCGTAAGACATATCACGCTGAAAGTTTGCACCAATGTTCTTGAGACCAAAAGGTAATTTCTGATAGGAAAAGGTTCCCCAAGGGAATATAAAAGCAGTCTTGTGTTGATCCGCTAGTAAAATATTAATTTGATTATAGCCAGAGAAACTGTCCATCAGGGATAATATTTCACTCCTGACATAGTCTTCAATGATCTGGTCAATAAAAGTGATAGGATAGTTTTCCTTAGGACAAGCTTTATTTGTATCCCTATAATATACACAAACCTGGATCCTACCTTGTTTCTCATTTATTGAAACAAGATTGGATACCCAATCGGTCAAATCCATAGGTGTTATCCACAATTTTGGTCATTGCGATGGTGTTATGATAATGTCATGATGATGAAATATCAAACTCTTCCATAGGAACATTTTCCTGAGAAAGGTTACACTTATCAGTTTCCAAAAATCATATTTTAAAGATAGTTCG
>ML790900.1:56128-84089 GCA_009831015.1 Picea engelmannii | reverse complement strand
TGACATTTCTTCAACTTCAGGCGAAAACGTCGCAAAATTATTCTAAAAGGGGTTTATATGTGTGGACCTCATTTGTAGAGTAGGAGGCACCAAAATGAACATTCTCCATGACTCCGAGTTTAATGAATATGTCAAGAGGGATGGTAGGTGAAATGTTACTCAATTTCCCTTTGTATAAGACATTGTGTGTTGACTCGGGAACTGAAGAAATGACAACAATGGTCGAGAGAGTCGAAATCCTTTGGTAGCTCTTGATGGTATCACGTTCTAGAAAGAGAATGGAGTGATGATGCCCATCATCCCATGGAGTATATTCCATAGACATGACTGACATGATCATCTCATCCATAGGAAATATCACGTGGAATGGATCAGGAGATGAATCACACAGAGAGGGGGGAGTGGGGGTTGTCAATTGAATAGCTTGATAAGCAAATTTGACTGGACTTAAAGGCATCTTGTCACTGTAACAAAGGTAATCACCAGGGATAGGTACCACCCATGGGTCATATGAATTAGGGGTTTCACGAACAATGGTGGATATCATGTTAATAGTGGCAACAAAAGGAGGGGGAATATTGGGTGGCAGGATTGGAAATGTACCCATCAAAATTGAATCTTTTAAAAGACCCACTTTGACAATCTCATAACTAGGAGGTGTCTTCGAGATAAAAGGTACGTTTCTAGTACAGGAATCAGAATTAAAGAAGGCCAGTTGGACAACTGTAATGAATTTTCCTTGGTGCAGGAATCGTAACACATGGAAAAGGGTAGACACAACTACACGCATGGAATCAATCTATCTACGACCAAGTAAAAGGTTATAATCAAGAGGTTCATCGAAGACCTCAACCTCAACATTGACTGATTTACCTTCCAACGTAATAGACAACATGGGAAGAACACTTTAAGGTTTAAAACATGTACCATTAAAAACCTTAAGTGTATTGTGTGATTCAGTGAGGGTAGGAGAGCCAATAGCTTTCCAAAAAGTAACAGACATAACGTAAGTCGAGGCTCCTTCATCAATAATGCTTCTACAGATATTCTTGTTTTCAACAAGAACTTGGATCTGAAATTCTATCTAAGGAGGGAGTCTTGGAATGTGATCTTCCAAGTCAAATATTATCAAATTAGTATCTGTGGGATCAATTCCACCAATGGCCTTTAATAATGCCTTCCGTTGAGATGGAAAAATTTGAAGGAATTCAAGAGCTGACATTGCAAAGGGTGCTTGTGCAAGGTCTTCTACAATACTGTAGTTTTGAGCAGCACGTGCATGAGGATTAAACACAGAATTTAGAACAATGCCCTTGGGAGGGGAGAGAAGAACTATATCGAGACCCATTCATTCGAGATGAAGAGGACCATTTGGAGGTGAAGTTGGGGGAGGAGTTTGAACCAACTAAGGTGGTATATCATAAACATTTTCTTTCGACAAAGAGTAATATTTGGCTCGAGTTGCAACTGCAACTTCATTCTTTTTAGAGTCACCAGTACACATAAGGACATAAGATGAGGTATAAGGAGAGGCCTAGTCATGAATGACTAGTTGGGCCTGCTACTGAGAAGGGAAAGGTTGTGAAAAAATGATAGGTGTAGAAGGCTTCCCAGTCCCTTGGAGGAACTTAGTAACCTCAGCGTGTCTCGGACAATCTTTCATGCAATGATCGTCACCACAAATAAGACAAGGGTAACGAGGTTTACGTTTATCTTTCTCATCAATGATTTTCATTTTGGCTTTATCAGATTGTGGATTATTATAATTGTCTTACTTATTCTTACCCTTCCCTTTATTCTTATTTTTATTCTTTCTGGTCGGTGTGGATTGAACAGAATTAACCTCAACAGTCTTACCGATGGAAGGAGTAGGAGTAGGAGTATTTTGTACATTAGAATTATTATGTTTGTGATTGGTGTGTATGGTGTGTGTATACTAGGTCTCGGCATGAAAGGTTCCAATCACACCATCAACAGCATGAGAAGCTACTGAAGGTGTTGGGGTAGGAGTTCTGGAAGGACAAGGAGTGACAGGGATCAAATCGTAAAGTGTTCTTCTTTGTGAATAAACGAGATCTAGATACTAAGCACGACTGATCACCTACTCTTCAGTGACAACACCACCCATGGTGACATTAAGAGAAATAGGTTCAATGAGTTATTTGGTAAACCACTCAGCCAATAGTTGATCAGGAAAAGGAACTTTGATCAAACGTCTTCTCCTCCCCCACTCATGGATGTGATCAAAAATATGAGTGGACGAGGATTGTTTAAAAGAACTCAAAATTTTGGCTTTTGTCTCGTATCGAATTGGCAACAGGTAATGTGTAAAAAAGGCCATGGATAGGGTGTTAAATTCATTATATAAACCTTGTTATAAATCGATGTACCATTTTGTTGTTGAACCCATGAGAGTTCATTGGAAAAGTCATAATTTGATGGAGTCATCCATCAAGGAGTTGGATGAACACCATAGATGAAAATTCATAACATGATTATTTGGATATTCTTCTGCTCGACTGTCAAACTTATGAATGTCATACGGTAACTTGGCTGGTATGATGGGCCAATAGGGAGAATGTAAAATAGGATCATTCAAAATCCTATACAAATCAGGCAAATCCAAAGTGGCCAGAAAAGGCAATTGTCTGTTCACTTGAAGAAACTAGTAGTTCTGAGGGGGAAGCCCCATAGGTATACCAGTAGGACCATAAGCAGTATGCATATAATTAGACAGTCCCGATAGATTCAGTTGTGGAGGATTTTGAGGCAAATATCCCACATGGTTGGGTTGATTAGGTATGTTCCCTTGGAAAGGAACATTAGATTGAAATTTTTGACCCCAAGAGGGATTCAAAGAAACTGGATACAATTGACCAAGGTTAGGAGGTACAAAATAATTGACTTGAGGATGTTTCCCCCCAGAGGGTTGTATATTTCCTTGGAGACAAAGGTTCCAAGTTTGAGATTGTAACACAAGTACATTTTGTCCATAAATTGGGTTATGGACTCCAACCTGGGGTTTCCCCCAATGTTGAGGTTGTCCCCCAATCTTAGGTTTTCCCACAAATTGAGGTTTCCCCCCATCTTGAGGTTGACCTCCGACAAGAATATGGAAACCATAAGTGATAGAATGAGTGGTGCCTCCAATTGGATTAGAGCCACTAGGGCTAGGATGATGAGATCCTCCTAACAAAGGTGGAGGAGGAACGTAAGGCCCTCCAGAGAGAATATGGGCAGGTGAAGGAACAAAATGACTCGCAACATTATACCCATGGGGGAAAAAAAGTCTAGAAACTTTGGATGGAACTTGGGTAGGGATATAAATGGAAGTATTCAAAGCTTTATACCCAGGGGAAGTGATGGATTTGATCTAGACGGAAGTGGTGTCCCAATAGGATCTTGGGTGACGACCACATTCTCGGTAGAAACCATGGTAGCTTGTGGGACCACAATATAATGGGCCATATGGAAAGGAAGAATCTATGAGAACCAACCAACAATTGGTCTGAAACGATGGTGACACTATTGGTAGTACCAATGAAATGGTCTAAAGGTACCGTATAGGTAACAAACGTCTCAGGAATTTGTGATGCCATAGGTTGATCAAGACTCGCTCCTAGGTTGTCATAAATATCACGTACTATCAAAGGGAAAAAACTAGGATTAGAAGTTTCGATAGTGTGAGCCAGTTTCCTAAATGACTCACTGTGACAAAGTGGATCCTCTACTCTATATCCTGCGTTAGGTCCAATAGGTATTTCAATATTATCAGCAACAACAATTTATCCGGATGAGTTCATCTAAAGAATATGTGGATTTCATAAAACACTCAAAGCTGGGTTTGGGGGAAGTCATAATGCTTCTAAGAAATCCAAAACAATTCAAAATCCTTCCAAAGAGTGTGTGCTTCCAACTTCAGAAGCTACTTCGTTGTTGACTACTCCCTTGGGAGAGCCTTCTGGTGAATCATGAAGCAAAGGGACGTAACCTTCCGGATCTTCCTGGGGTATCCCTTGCATCCTACATGAACGGACAAGCCTAATGTTGCCTGAACCAAATAAAGAACAAAAACAATCTATGGCCAACTAGAAAAAACAAACAACACTCACTAATAAAATCTAGGAATCAAACCAAGCAAACAAACCTTCTTGTTTCGAATTCACTAGTTGGTGATGAAATCCAAAGTCGCAAAATCAAGATGATAAGGGGTTGGGATAAGTGGGTGGAAATGTTACGTTGACGACCTGATTAACATACTTACACCCTGGTGCAAGCTCCCACACATAATCATCGGTATACCCTCCAAGGAGCCCGAGTGAGTTTGGACAACGTTGATTCTAGGTACTGTGAATAATTTCCCCTCCACATGCACCTCGTGTAAAGACCCTAAAGGGATAGGAAACTAAGGTTACCACTTACTCCAATGATGCCTGGGGAAAAATTCAAAATTACGATCCACACACAAAGGCGGGGTATCTAGCCCGAAATCAACTCGAAAGGATTCCACTCATAATTGTGGGTATACCTTCAAGTGACCCCCAATAATACACACAATCTCTACACTAATACCAACAAAGTAGCGTGAGTAACTCTGCCAGTCTCAATGCGACCTCAGGTTTGACCCTTGTGTGAGAAGGGATTCCCAAGACAAAATGTAGCAAATGGATTTGAATTCTCCCTATCACAAGAAACTATTGTGTGTTTTGACGCTTTGGAGAGTGTTCCTTACAACCTATTCCAAAGCACTATCCTAGCTAATGTTGGTGAAAAATATCCCTAGAAAATAAAAGTTGCTAAAAAAATTTAAAGTTACGTTGTGTTTTAATGGCTGTTGTTTACTCAAAAGGGAGATGAAAATGAAACCGATGATGTTGTGACCTTGACCCAATAAAATGAAAAAAAATATGAATGTGCAATTTCTCAATTCATTGAACTCTAATTACAGTAGGGAGAAGGTATTCTTTTGTAGAACAAAAAGCTATGAATTGCAATTTCTTAATTCAGAATGAATACAATTCCAAATAATCACGAACTACAAAATTTTCCAATTCTTCTCTTTAACAAATATTTCAAATGTACAAAATTTCTTAGGAGAGATTAATAAAAATAATAAATGAATTCATTTCTTCCTTTTCAATACAAAATCATAGAGGTGATGATGAAAAGAAAAATGTAAGCCAAGAAAATCAAGACATTCTCAACACAATTCCCAAATCAAACTCGTAATATAGAAAAAAATGAAAAAGACAAGAAAACCTTTTGTTATATGAAAGAAAAAAGTGTTTCTTAATCAACAAACAATCTGGAAAGGAAAATCAATCCAAAACTTGAAACAAACTAAATACCATTCATCAAACAAGCACTCAGATCAAGATCTGAGATTATATCCTTGTGACAATACTTGCAAAACATAAAGAAAGACTTCCAATCAATGAAAACCAATCACAAGCAAGATTTAAACTCATGAATCAATCAAATACTCACATAATAATTTCACCCTGAAAAACCAAGGCAAAATTGGGTGATAACAAAAAAATTGACTCACTCCAACAAATTCTACAAGAGTCGTTGCAGGTCGGGTATGGGACACAACATAACGAGATGAGCTCATCACAGGATACTGGCATAGAAAAGTGTGACATCGTCGCACTGAATTGGGAAAGCAGGGTGTGACATATGAGGGTTGTCGTAGGATGAAAATAGGGTAAAGTGTGACGATCTCTGTAAATGAAGAAAAAATTGGAGAAAGACAAAAAATCTAAATGAACTTCCAAACTCAGGGAGTCCAGATGGATCACCCACATAATCAAAGAGTGAATTTCATCAGAAGAAGGAATACTAAAAGCAAACTGGAAGCAAAAAATCAAAAGGAATTTGTATCCCCAGTATGTTCACCAATTTTTTTATGGGATTAATCCATAAATGTGGACACAAAAATATCTTCCTAGATCCACCTTGATCTAGAACAAAACAGAACAAAATATGACACTTTGCCTAAGCTCTAACTATTGAGTTTATTAGCTAACAAGAGATAGGAAACATACCATTTAAATGTCGCTTCTTCTTGCCATTGTCATCCTATCTCCACTCTAGTGCTCCTATGATATTGAATCTGCAAGGAAACACAAGCCAACCAAAGTGAAATCAATCCAATATACTGAACGAGAACTTATGCATGTGATCAAGGAATCATACAATAAAACAAGACAAGTTTTATGGGAAAGAAACATATCACTATATTATATTAAATTGAAAGTGGATATTACAACCAAAGACTTGATGTCGCAAGGTCCCCTTTTGATGACCCTTTGCTCCAACACACACACTTTCTCCAATATTGAATGAAGAAGATCCACAATAACTTGATGAACTGAAATGAGGCTCTCAAGCATGATCTAATGTAGAATTCTCTATACAATCTTAGCCTTGCTTTTCTTACTCAACTTTGCTTAAATTTACTTAACCTTTTCCATGATATATCCCTCTTTATATAGGTGAAAGAGAGATGGTTCAAGATATTAGGATGATCCCACCAAATCATATAAGTGAGCAAGATCCAAACCATTCAAACGCCACCTCATCTTCTATAAGATCCCCTTCTAGAAATTTCGTGAAACTTGACCTTTTCTTAGTCTTTTGACATTGTCGCACCCTAGCTATAGAGCATCCTGCGAAGACGTAGCGACTCAACCTTAGGGAAGAGGTCGACAATCAGGCATCATTTCACCATGTGTATAGTGCAGCATACGACAACCATATTTAATAGGGTTTTTGAGAAGAGAAATCCATTCACCTTCCTCATGGAGAAAGATTCTTTTTGGGAACATGAACACATGTTTTTCAATGTATCACTGTAGTGACCAAAATAATTTGTAACACACATTATGGTGGGAATAAATTCATCTATATGGTCTGGTCTAATATTAGTACAACCACTAGGACTCATGATTATGGTTATTTGCAACCTGTTTTAGGTACAAATCCTTCTCCTCCAAAAAACCCTTGGCAGATTGATAAGCTTGAACCTTTTCTTGATATTTTGAAAGGAGACATTAAGTAGTCTCCCCACAAAACTAATTCTAAAGCCAACCAAAATTACTTGATTGTCGAGGATTTGGGCCAAAACCCATGCATGATGTTGGCTTTGGAGGTGCTCCATGTGTGTCCTACATAGAGGAATGCCTTACCACCTGCATTTGGTGCTCTAGACCCATGTGGATAAAAAATTATGAAGTTTGATGTCACATATGTTAAGACTTGCTTACCTTACCACATGGAATTTCTAATCCATGTGGAGAGTATGAATATTTCCATCAAATGCATTGTAATTGATGAAGATGATTCAACATATGTGATGTCTTTATCTTATTGGAAAGCCATTGGCTCTCAACCACTTTCTCAATCTATGACCATGTTAACTTCATTTGATGGAAATTATTTTATACCCCATGGTATCCTTCCCTCTATCCTAGTCAAGTTAGGCAGAAGGACTATGGATGTCGAGGTCAAGGTGGTTTATGCACCCCTTGACTATAATCTTTTACTAGGGTGTAATTGGACTTACACTATGACATCCATTTTGTCGTTGGTATTTCGCGTGTTATTCTTTCCTCACGAAGGGAGGAATGTGAAGATCGTCCAATTTTCCTTTGTGCACCCTAGTCCAACTACATCCATGGGACCTCTAGTCCCCATTATTGATAATTATTAATGGGAAACTAAGAATTTTGGTGTCGGAATGTATTCCTCCTTGATGGGAACTTTTCATTTATCGGCACCAATATCATACATTAATGTTGTCTCTGATGATTTTTCATCTTCACTAAGGTCCATTCCTTTTTGTACTTCATATTTCAATGATCCATGGACCCTACCTTATCCATCTATGTTGTATGAAGGTCATTTTCACATCAGAATGGTGATGGCGTTGTCCGTAGTCGAAATTGTGTATCAGGATATACAAGAAACTATTGTATACCCAGATCCTTCCTCATCGCGGATGGATGAGGTGGATCCCTTATTAGAGCCCATATGGTTTGTACACTCATCTAGTTCACATGAATGCCTTGACAATTCTTTACCCTTAGATGAAGAAATATTAGAGGCCATGTTTGGTCCTAAAAGGCCTTGGGATGACCTTCATCATAGATCTTAGTTTCTCCCATAGCTTTAGAGGATTAAACAAGATGAGTTTAGGTCCACTCTAAGTGAGATGGTCAGTCACACCATGGATCCATTAGATACACATGGTATATATATTGAAGGAAACATGGTGAACATTTCTCCTACCATCATGATCAACATCACTTGAACCCATGGTAAAATTGAAAACATATATATTGATGCATATTTTTCACCTGAAGAAATTCATATCTACACCGATCTCTTCAAGGAATTTGAAGATGTATTTTCTTGTTCATATGAAGAGATGCCAGGGATTGACCCCAATAATTTAGAACATGAAATTAAAACGTATCTGAATGTTAAACCTGTTCAACAATGACTTAGGGTTGTAAATACTAGGAAGGCCCCTGCTATTAAGGAAGAGGTGGAGAAGTTTCTTAATGTCGGATTCATCTACCTAGTTCCCTTGACTGAATGGGTATCCAACCCTATTCCCGTAGATAAGAAGCAAGGAATTGTCTTTGTATGTATGTATTTTAGGGACTTGAAAAAATATTTTCCTAAAGATAACTTCCCCACTCCATTTATTGATCATATTATTGACGAGTGTGAGAGAAGAGAAGACTTTTCTTTTATGGATGGATTTTCAGATTATAATCAAATTCAAATTAAACCAGAGGATCAACATAAGTCGACATTCATTTGTCCTCGGGGTACATTTTCATACCAAAAAAATCCTTTTAGTCTTAAAAACACTAGAGAAACATTTCAAAGTGCCATGACCTTTGTGTTTCATGATCTTAAGCATATAGTCAAATCCTATCTAGACGATATCACTGTTCACTCTTGTAATAGGGTTGATCATTTTACCCACCTTTGACTAGTATTTGAAATATGTCTCTATTATTTCATTCGATTGAACCCTCACAAATGCATCTTTTGTTTCAGGTCTAGCCACCTTCTTGGATTCATAGTTTCTGAGCATGGGATCATGGTGGATCCTATGAAGGTTGAGGAAATACTTCGATTTCCTCCCCCATGCAATATTCAACAACTTCAGGGTTTACAGGGGAAGGATAACTTCCTACGTCATTTTGTAGCCAACTATGCCAATATAACTAAAGGTTTCATGCATCTCTTGAAAATGGACACTCCTTTCATATGGGATGAGTGAGCCCAGGAATCCTTTGATGCTCTTAAGAAATCCCTAGTATCGACATATATGTTGAAGCCCCTGGACTACAGTAGATATTTCCTAATTTATGTTGCTGCATCCAAAGAGATGGTTAGTATGGTTCTTGTTTAGGAATATGATGTGATCCATGAGAGAGTTACCTATTACCTTAGCTGAAATCTAATTGGTCTTGAACTTAAGTACTCACATGTAGAGAAGTTATCCTTAGTAGTCATGCATGAGGTTCAAAGACTACATCACTATATATTACTCTACAAGACTATCATGGTCACTGATATCAATTTTTTTCAATACCTTATTACAAGGCATATCATAGGGGGGAAATACAATAAATGTATTGTTATTTTTCAATAATTGGATCTTGATTTTGCATCTGTGAAATCCAAGAAATCGCCAGTTTTTGCGAAACCTATGTCATACTTCCCTAGGATGGATGAGGATATTTTTCATGATGATTCATTCGATGATGAACATATATTCCTTATCTCATATTCATACCCCTGGTATGGAGATATTATAATATACCTTCAATCTCTAAAGCTTCCCCACCATCTTTCAAGACACGACTGATGATGTATATGCCATCAGGCTAAAAAATACCTTATTATCAGTGACATGTTGTATCATCGAGGGGTAGATGATGTATTGTGTCATTGTTTAAATCATGAGGAGGATGAAGCCATTATCAATGACTGTCAAAATGGGGAATTTGGTGGTCACTTATTCGGGCTTGTGACATCCTAAAAGATATTGCGATATGGTTATTTTTTATCGTCAATTTTTAAATATTTCATTGAAGCGGTCAAGAAGTGTCACCCCTACCAAGTGTTTGCTTGTAAGATTCACTCACACCCTTCCCCTATTCACCTAGTTTTCCTTTTCGGTCCATTCACTATGTGGGGGGTGGAATTTATGGATTGAAACCCAAATTAAGCTGGGGGGCATATTATTGTGGTCGTGGATTATTTTACTAAATGGGATGAGGCCATGCCTACTGTCAAATCCAATGGTGAGACTACAACACTTTTTTTATTCAATAAAACTATAGCTCAGTTTAGAATCCCGAAGGATATTGTAATTGATCATGGAAGTCACTTCTGGAATGAGATGATGACAGAATTAGCATCCAAATTGGGGCTTAAACACGATCATTCATAACCCTATTATCCCTAGAAAATGGTCAAGTAGAGGCTGTGAATAAGTATCTCAATACCATCTTGCAAAAAACTGTCAGGCATAGTAAATCTAACTAGAATGTGATGCTTTACCCTACAATATGGCCATACCAAACCACAATAAATACTTCCACCGATTTCTCACCATTTTAGTTAATCCACAGAGTGGAGTCGATTCTTCTTATTGAATGTGAAATCCCTTCCCTTAAGTTGGTAGTCGAGATCCTACCTAACATGATCGATCTCGAGGAACACCTTGTACACTTAGAGAACCTCGATGAGAAATGTCGAGATGATGCTATAGATATCGAGGAAAATAAGTGATGTGTTAAGGTCCAATATGCTAAGTCTGTCTATCCCTGAAAGTATGTTGAGGGTGACTTGGTTCTTATTTATGACCAAGCTAAGGAATCCTCGAGGGAAGGAAAGGTCAATACCATGTGGCACAGACCTTATATCATGTGATGTGCCCTAGGAAAAGGAGCCTATCAATTAGAATATTATGAAGGGAATGTGTTGGCCGAGCCCCAAAATGGGCTCTTCCTTAAAAGGTATTATGCTTGAGCCTTCATGCTCGAGGGTGAAATTTGTATACTAGTGTATGTTAGTGTATATATATTTTCTCCTTATTCTTTTATGTCAGCATATTCCTTAATGAGTTTTCCCTTGGTTGGAATATGTCAACTGAATCTTCGGTTTTCTTAGAATTTGTAGATGGTTCTAGTTGTCATACTCAGAACATGCCTTCTACCGCTTGGGTTATCTATTCACCCGAGGGACAACATGTGTCTTTAGGTGGCGTTTGTTTGGAGCCATCAACAAATAATGTGGCTGAGTATAGCATCATTATAGAGCTATTACGTGATGCCATTTCACATGGTGTTCGATCTTTAGAAGTTTTCATGATTCCTAGTTAGTTTTATGTCAATTGAGCGATATTTATCGGGTAAGAGATTGTACATTACTTTGATGTTTCCTTTGGGTACGACTTTTGGAACGATATTTTAATTTAATTACTTATAATCACATACCTAGAAGTTATAATCAAGTATCTGATGCATATGCTAATTACATTTTAGATTGGCATATGTCACATAACCAAGTAAAGAAGAAATACATAAATACATTATAAGATATCCAAGTAAAGACGAAGACCAAAATATTTTTATATTTCATCCTTTCAGTCCAAAAAATATGTTGTCATAGAACAAAATTGGGCTTGTGGCCCTAAAATACATATACGACCGGTATACCAAGTTGGTCCTAAAGTTTTCACTTGATTGCTAAAGGCCAGAGCTAGGCCACATCAAGTTTGAAATGGTTGGTTTTTTATTTTGTTGGTTAGTTAGAGGGTTCGTTTTACCAAGACAAGAGCATGGTTGGGTTGGAAAAATGTTATGGATGAGGGTCCTCCTTGGTTGGTGGCACAAAAATGACAGACAAGTGAGATAATAGAGGTAAAAAAAAAAGGGGAAACAACAAACCACTCAATGAATAATCTGTTGTAAGAAGTTTAAGTCTTAAAATATCATTTCAAGGCATTAAACATGTATCTAAACACAATCAATCCCACAGGTTGCAATAAAAATGAATCTTCACCAAAGCATTAGTTGTTTTACATGTTAAATATTAGTAAAGATAAGTTGTACAATAGCTGAAGGAAATGAAATGTACTTTGCACAAATAAAAAACTGCATTCAAGATAAGATAAAAACACATGAACATTTGGACAAAAAACATTGTCATCAAGAGTATATTCACTAGGTAGAGAGATTTAATCCATGCATAGAAGAGTTTCAACCAGTCTGATGTGTTGATATTATTCCCAAAAAAACGAACCCCCAAAACATACAAAAACTACATATTTATCAAAGTTGCGGAGGCTCTCGTCCATCTGGAACTGAGGCTTAACTCTAGACTATCATTTGCAGAACAACTTATTGACTTAAGTAAACACTGTTAGAGTATAGCAATGTATACTTTAAACTAACTTAACAAAAATGAGTGGTTCATATCAAACACAAATGACCACTTATTATGCCTTAATCTAAAATATCTTGAACTTAAATAACTAAAATTGTTGCTAATGATAAATCAAACTGACGCATATACTAAATCGAATTGAGTCTTTGAAATAACTAAATAGGAATAATATAAATGGATTTTGAGTCGAGCGCTTGTATCCATGCACATTTTTGGAGGCTAACTAGGAGATAACTTGCTAGACTTCTTCAAATTATCTCCTTGAAGAAGAGGAAAGTCTTCTGGTGCTTCTTCTTGAGTCTTTAATATTTATTCTGCAGTCTGGAGTGCAATTTATCCATTTCCTGATCATGGTGTTGCAAGGTCATTTTTGAAGGTTCATTGTTGGTACCTGTTGGCTATCATCAAGCTTATTTGTCTTGACCGTAACTAACCATGTTTAAAGAACACTTTAATGCATAAAATTAATGAGGATAATCCACTTCGAAAATTCAATGTTCAGGAGATTTTTAATGAAGAGTATAACTATATCCTGATTGATTGAACTTGCAAATTCATTAACCAATTCTTATCACTAAGAAAAATCACTAGAGATTAATATACTTTAATCATTTAATATTTCAGTACTTCGAGGGCTTTGGCCCTTCGACACTTCAACACTTCAGAGCTTTGAAACTTCGGGGAACTTTGTTTTCTCTCGATTAAGATCTTTTGGAGTGATGTGGTAGCATGTTGTCACAATTGATGATGTGTCATAAATATGAGAGTGACATGTGTCACCTAAAATAACACAAATGATGTAACCAAAGTACCTGAAATGAGTGCCACATGTCATCTGAAATAGCACAGATGATGTAACCAAAGTACCTGAAATGAGTGCCATGTGTCATTTGAAATCAATTGACATGTGGCATATGATGCATCAGTTGAAAAAGAGTTTATGAGAAAGGGGATATGACACTTCAACACTTTGGGGTCTGACACTTCAGGGAACTATGTTTCTTTTGGATTAAAATATACTGGAGTGACAATCTCTCGGAGTGACATGGAAACCACTTTGGCAATTCGGCGTTCGGGGATTTTTAGGATTGAAAAAAAAAGAAGCTTGGATGCCCAAATGTCAAAGTCCCAGAGTAAAAATACATATTTATTTATTGCTAAAACCTCTCACTATTTTGAAACTCTGAATGCACAAGAGTCATTGATCTTAATTGAATGTCGGGTCTCGACTGTCAAAAAATTTAATCTGTTTGTTGCTCACAACCTAATCCTGAAATCCACTTCTTTGGATTACTACATCTTTATTTTTTGATGTTTCTTATTCATATGAAGGACTTGGTCTACCTGCTACATGATGAATTAATGGTAAACATAATGAAATATGTTTCAAACTCAAACCAGAACATGTAATCACCTTTCACAAAAGCAAGAAAATGATGCAAAGTAAGTAAAGACTGGTAGGGGCCATTTACACCAAGTCATTAAATCATGGAGAATAAACTTAGCAAAAAATAAATAAATAAGACTTCATGGATGTATAGGGTAAAGGAGGGAAAGGGTAGGGGTGCAGACCTAGGTTACAACATTCACACCAACATTGGCTCCAACTAGGGATAAAACTTCCCTGTACGCTGCTAAGAATAGTAGATCAAGTTCCTTACTTCTCAAAATATGCTCCCACTTGCTGTAACTTACCTCTATTTCTATATTCTAGCCATTCTCTCTATATTTATTCAATTTGAAACTTAAAATTGCATCTATACCCCAGTGCCTTTTTTGGGCTATGGAGTCTCATATTCAAACATGCTACTGAAAACCAACACATTGAAAAATGATATGCAAACAGAAAATTAAATTCTCGAACTACAAGCTTAGTCTTCTACTCCTAACCAGCATAAGTCAAGATGATCACGTAACATGAAATTTCCAATACAACCAAGCTAGAAGGTGTCTGACAACATAACCTTGCTTGTTGCAGCTGAATAAAAGAACACATAAATACAAATATTTTTTCAGCAAAAATTGAATGGGAAACTTATAATTATAGTTGCAAATTGATTGCATGGAAACTTTTGTAACATTTAAGACCTCTAGGAAAACTAACTCCATGCGAGTGGCCACCGGATCTTGAAAATCATGATGCATGTTCAGTTCGTACCAGAAACCTAGATGCTTCTTTATGATTTAAATATCATCTCATCCACTTCTCTCTAAATAATATTCTTCATAATTCTCATAGATTGGATTACTGCTAAGGAGTTCCATCTGTATCATTGTAGAAATATTCTCCTCATCATCAAGAGATTTATCATAGATTGGTTGGTCGTTAAAAATTCCTGAAACCTGAACTTCAAAATCCTCCATTTCATGACATCCTTGGGAAAATGACTACATTATAACTTCCTAATCTATGTCAAAATTTGTAGAAACAATCTCATCATCAAAAACATTGTTAAAGATATTTGATATAATTTTCAAATGTTTCTATGGAATTATGATAATCCTTTTTTTCATTAGAATAATCAATACAGATTTCCTCCTGAATAGAAAAAACTAGAGAAGATTTCACGAGGGGATAAATATTCTTCCACTTGTTTAACATCAAATTCATTATCATTCATACTACTAGAGGAACCAACTATAGAATTCTTCATATATAAATTAAACTCCTCACAACAATTTTCAATAAGAAAATCAGTTGGAAAAAACCTTTTATAGTGATCATTAAATGTTGCATGGAACATTTTCAGTGAAGAAATTATATCAAGAGGAAAGGATCGGTACCATTTGTGAGCATATCCCTCTAATTAGTACATGAACATCATTATTACATCCTCATTATGTATGCCCAACTGATGCATGACCTCATGTAATTCAAGCAAATGATTTGCAGGGTTATCATCTTTATCTTCTCTAAATCAGGGCAAGTAATCACCCCACTCATCTATAGTAGGAACAACATTTGAAAAACTAGAAACAACAGAGAAATTAAAAGGAGAAAACCTCTGAGCCAAGATGGCTTCCATTTGAAAATATGACTTCTTGAAACTATGGAGTCACCACTGGATCCGTTCACCATGAATTCATCAGGTGAATGATTTGCAGTCTGAATGTTTCTGGCTTTTGTTCACCATCAAAAATCAGATTTGATTGTTCATGTTCTCCTAGGGAAATATTTCTTCATTACTATGTTCCTCGGCAACGACGCTAGAATATGTTGCTCCTAAAGTCTACACCTGATTTGTAAAGGGTAGAGCTAGGCCACCTCAAGTTTGGAATGGTTTTTTATTTTATTTTTGTTGGTCATTTAGAGGATTGTTTTTACCAAGACAAGAACATGGTTGGTTTGGAAAAATGATATGGATGAGGGTCCTCCTTGGCTGGTGGCACACAAATGACAGAAAAGTGAGATAATAGAGGTAAAAAACAAAGGGAAACAACAAACCACTCAATGAATAATCTGTTGTAATAATTTTAAGTCTCAAAATATCATTTCAAGGCATTAAACATGTATCTAAACACAATTACTCCCACAAGATGCAATAAAAATGAATATTCACCAAAGCATTATTTTTTTACAGGTTGCATATTAATAAATATAAGTTATACAATAACTGAAGGAAATGAAATGTACTTCACACAAATAAAAAAATGCATTCAAGATAAGTTAAAAACACATGAAGATTTGGAAAAAACACACTGTCATCAAGAGTATATTCACCAGGTAGAGAGATTTAATCCATGCATAGAAGAGTTTCAACCAGTCTGATGTATTGATATTCTTCCCAAAAACCAAACCCTCAAAACATACAAAAACTACATATTTATAAAAGTTGCAGAGGCTCTCATCCATATGGAACTGAGGCTTAACTCTACACTATCAGTCGGATAACAACTTATTGACTTAAGTAAACACTGTTGGAGTATAGAAATGTATATTTTAAACTGATTTAACAAAACAAAGTGGTTCATATCAAACACAAATGACCACTTATTATGCCTTAATCTAAAATTTCTTGAACTTAAATAACTAAAACGACTGCTAATGATAAACCAAACTGACGCATATGTTGAATCAAACTAATTCTTTGACAGAACTAAATAGGACTGGTAGAACTAGATTCGGTGTCAAGCGCTTGTATCCATGCGCATTGTTGGAGGCTAATTGGGAGATAACTGGATAGACTTCTTCACATTATCTCTTTGAGGAAGAGGCAAGTCTTTTGGTGCTTCTTCTAGAGTCTTTGCTATTTCTTCTACAATTTGGAGTTTAGTTTCTCCAATTCTAGACTATGATGTTGCAAGGTCTAGATCTGAAGCTTTAGTTATGGTACCTATTGGCTATCATCAAGCTTCTCTATCTTGACTGTAATTGGCCCAGTTTAAAGAACACTTTAATGTAGGAAATTAATGAGGATAAGACACTTTGGTAATTCGATGTTCGAGAGATTTTGAATGAAAAGTATAACTATCCCCTGATGATCGAACTCACGAAGTCATTAACCAATGCTTATCGCTAAGAAAATTCACTAGAGATTAAGATACTTGAATCATTTAATATTTCAGGACTTCAGAGGATATGGCCCGTCGACACTTCGACACTACGGGGTATTGTGTTTTCTCTAGATTAAAATCTCTCGGAGTCATATGGAAGCATGTTGTCAAAATCAATGACGTGTCATAAAAATGAGAGTGACATGTGTCACCTGAAATAACATAGATGAAATAACCAAGGTACCTAAAATGAGGGCAATGTGTCATATGAACTAACACAGATGACGTAACCAAAGTACCTGAAATGAGTGCCACATGTCATATGAAATCAATTGACACGTGGCATATGATATGTGAGGTAAAAAGTCATTTATGATAAAAGGGATTCAAGGATATGACACTTCGGGGAACTATGTTTTCTTTGGATTAAAATATCACGGAGTGACGTGGTAGCCACTTCGACAATTTGGCATTCGAGAATTTTTAGGATTGAAAAAAAAAAAATCTTGGATGCTTGAACATCGAAGTCCCAGAGTAAAACTACATATTTCATTGTGGTTAAAACCTATTGCGATTTTGAAACTCCAAATGCACAAGATTCGTTGATCTTAATTGATTGTCGGCTCTTGACCATCAAAAAAATTAATTTGTCTGTTTCTCACAACCTAAGCCTGAAATCCGTTGCTCTGGATTGTTGCGTATTTCTTTTTGGATTTTTCATGTGCATATAAAGGACTTTGTCGACCTATTGCATGCTCAATTAATGGTAAACATGATGAAATATGTTTCAAACTCAAACCATAACATATAGTCACCTTTCAAGAAATAAATACAATGATGCAAAGTAAGTAAATACTGATAGGGGCCATTGACATTGAGTCATTAAATCATGGAAAATAAACTTAGCAAACACAAAGAAAAAATCAGACTTGATGGATGTATAGGGAAAAGGAGGGAAAGGGCAGGGGTGTAGACATAGGTTACAAAATTAACAACAACACATCACATAACCATGGAATCTAATATTGAGGTCCCAAATGAATGTCATGATAACACATTATGGAATTTGAAAGACACCAGAAGAGTCTCACCCACATACGAGGTACACCCACCACATGCCTCTGCATCGCCTCTGGAAGATCCTCCACCTGGACCATAGGAATCATGTGCGTAAGATGAGATAGGTTTCCCTGCACATTCAAGAGAACTCTATATGTGTCCCTACTTACCATCTTATCCCCTTGACCCCTGTGTCGATGTCATGGATATCCATCTAGTCGTTATGGACCTACGTCTGCATGAAAGAAATAATCCTTAATACATGATACCATACAAAAAAAAAACAATTTTTTTTTCGCATTTCTCAATTGAAAAAAAAAAGAAATCAAATTCTTACCAATATCTCCAAAGGAATATCCTACTGGTAATGGTATGTCATACTCCCCTTGATAGTCAATCCCCTCATAAGGATAGTCATTGATGGAAATGATCTATTGTCACCACCATTGAAAGAACTCATCGTTGTAGGGGGTTGGAACCCTACCACCTCCCAGCTGATGCATCACCTCGATCATTGTGACATGTCTAGATCATGTAGGCCATGTGGAATAATTAATACTCTAGGGCTTAGAGTTGGAACACTCTCAAAGAAAAAAATACACAAAATGGATGCAAACCCGAAGTTCCTCATCCTCCTAATTTTTTAGTTCATTAGTTGGATATTCATGTTGGCTAGTAGTGAGGTGAAAAAATAATAAAACATGGGTATCAAACACTCCACAACATAGAACATAAGGGGCCTTGATTCCTGATGCAATGAGGTCTATATTGATATCCATTTGAGTACTAAGACGATGATCTTAAGACTCAGGTCAATCTCCCTAATAGGGAGTTGGCTCCCCACTTTCTCTTTGTCTACAATGCAATAGGTGGTGATGTACTCCTCCATAGTCCCCCCACGTCCATCCCCTTGGGCCTTGATATTTACCATATCGCCTCATTGAGACAATCATGTGATAAAATAGATATCATCCACTTCAATTCTCAATGGTTTCCCATCGCGATTCAAGGCCTCGGTCTCCAGATCCCAATAGTTTATCAATGTTTGGAGAAACCTCACTTGGGCCCTCATTCCTTTTATGGCCCAAAATTTAAAGAGACCACATCTTTGTAAATATTTTTGGGCCCTCATATCTCTTTACACTGTATCATCAACCTCCTTATGCTCCCTTTCTCCACATTTTATAACCATCCTGCAAAGGAAACATCAAATTTTGAGTCACATTTTATTAAAAAACTTGTGCACATAGTTGTACATGGGATACAATTATAACAATCATGTATAAGGATCGATATACGTGGGTAGGCTTCACTTTTCCAGCGTACATGGGGTTGTATACGCGACCCGATGAACTATAGCTCGTGTACACCCTAGTTTTCACTTTACGACCTCTAAAACTAAAAAAATGAGTCTAAATCTAAAAATTAAACCATGGAAATGGAAGAGAACAAGATAAGCACTTACTTTGTCCAGATGATTTCCAATTCCAATTATCGTAGATCCTGAAATTGTTAGTGTAAAATTGTGGGTAAAATGGCCTCAAAAGCACTATGTGGGTGACAAACTCAAATGACATGGTAAAATTTCTTATTTTTACTATTTGTAGAAAATGTTTACCCACTTTTTATATTTTTCACCCTATCTTTCCTATTTTTAAGACCATATGGACTAATTGTACAATGTAAGACTTGGTTTGAAGTGGTTTTTTCCAGGGTTTTTATGGATTTTCAACATTCTTCCGCCCCATTTTGACCTCTAGAAGGTATATACCATTACTTGATCCAAGTGGATATCGGTGGTCACCCACCTATTCCAATTGGTTCATCTTGGAATTTTTTCTATTTGGTAGTTTTTTACTAGTTTTTGAGTCCTGAACTTCTGGGGCTGTTTGGAGGCCATAAACAACATTTTTAGGGCTCGCTACAATCAAATTGAAGAAACAGTAAAATTTTAATGGAGTAATTTTTATTCCTCAGATAGAAGTTTCCAATGGGCTATCATGCACCTAAAACAAAGATTTTATGCAAAATTTATGACCTCAGGAAGTTGATGTACCAACTTACCCCAACGGGGCCCACATGACTTTTGGTGCTTCATCTCCTAGGGTTAGGTTTTTGGATGTCTAGGGTTTTTTCATTCATGTTTATTGTAAAAATTATTTCAGAGCCTCATTGTAATCATATTCTTGCAAATGAGTGTAGTCATCACATCTCTTCTCAGAGAGAAGGCAACACCATTCTAGCAAGCCTGTTTTCAATCTCCATTTTATAGTTTCAACATATTTTGTTATTGAATAGAAGCTAGTTTTACTGTATCTCTGTTATTTTTCATTGTGTCTCTATGTTAATAATAATAATAATAATAATATATGTTCATTTCATTATTCTCATAAAATATGGATCAGTGGTATCAAAGTACTCTTCTCCTTGTCGTTCTTAGTGCATGTCGTCGACGAAATGAAGGTACAAAGAGTTGTGTCTTGAGATTGTTTCTCTTGACGAAAAGAGATATCACATGCTCAAGAGACCTTCCATGTTGGGAGAAAAAACTACAATGGGACATGATATCCTTTCAAATTGTTTCTCTAGGAATCCCTCGTTCAATAGAGGAACAAGATGATGGATAATTTTGCACAAATCCTTTGACGACTACCAATAGGTCACACATATTCCTCAAGTGGAGGAGTTTCCCCCTTCAAGGTACAAATAAAATTTGATATTCCTATATTTAAAGGTCATATAGACACATATATAGTAGACAAATGGTTGAATCCACTAGAAGGGTATTTTTTTGTCCATAACTTTTCGAATAGATAAAATATTACTTTTGCGCTCCTCAAAGTCATCCCTCGTGTCAAATATTGGTGGGAGACTTTCTGTGAGAAAAAGGAAATAGAGGAATCCTCATTATTTACATTCACACTCACCTGGGAGTTCTTCATGGATGCTATTAAGGAACAATACTACCATATTGGAAGTTATGATGAACTGTATACAAAATGGACCACACTATGGCAGGAAAAGGACCAAGCAGTGCCATAGTTCACAAATATCTTCCATACCTTGCACACCAATATGGGTATCAATTATTATGAGTGACATATAATGCTCAAGTACAACGATGGTTTGTGTTAGCACTAGAACTCACCTCTGGATTGCGGCAGAGGTAAACCCAGTACCCATCAGTTTTTGTATCACAATGAATAAATTTAAGGGGGGTCTAATGGAGGAAAACTCAGGATGATATCACTTTAACTCAGAAAATTGGGCTAGAATGCACAAGAAGACGAGTTCTTGATCTAACTTTAGACAGTAGGTTTAATTAAGGGTGATCATGAGGAAGAAATTGATAATAAAATGTAAAGGTCTGTTATGGACATCCTGTCTTCCAGTAGCCTAAGGTGGAAAAGCTTCGAATGAAAGATCCTCTTGGAACCAAAACTTTAGGAATCTGAAAACATTACAACAAAACTAAAATCAAACATACATTACAGTATAGTTACAAAACTCGACTAGATCATCCATGCCTGAGTATTTCAGTATCAAAAGAAATAGAGATGAAAAGAAAGCTAATTATCATTAAACAAGAAGTCTCAAACGGAAACACATAACTAGAGAACCAGAGTCTTCATTAAAAATTTACAATTGGGAGATTATATCTACCATGGACACTAAAAAAATGGAAAAAATGCCTACATATACTCATAGTTGGCTTTAAATGCCTGAGACACAATCATTTCACGCGTTCAAGGATTTGCATTGATGAACTTCTCTGTCGGGATACGCATGCAGATGTTGATCAAACTGCTCATGCATTCTTCTATTGGATGTGATATATGTCATACTGGACTGAATTTTTTTTCCGCAACTCGTCCCTTTCTAGCATTCTATTTATGGAAGGAGCTGATGTCTCAACCACCTTCCTTGTTTTCATTAACTTCTTCATCGGGATCTGAGTGGGTAGGGTCAACGACTGCACTTGAAAGATGTGGATTCCTCTCCTTTGTTGTCTGTGATTTGTTGGATGCTCTCAAGGGAGACATGTAGGTGGGCGAAGGTGGATCTGACGAGGACTCAATGAGGCAATGGGAAGTCATGTGGAAAGATGTAGCGATAGAATGGTGACTAGGAAAATGTGGGTGATAGAATGCGGGTGCTAAGGTGTAAAGGTGTAGATGTGATGTGGCATGGGAAGGTGACATGGAGGCGAAAGGGGAGATGAGAGGGCACAAAGGTGATTTGTATAAAGGAGAAGATTCGGTGGCTGAAAGAGGTGGCACCAGCTTAGGTGGAAATGACAGGGAGTACGAGTGGGACATTTGTCGGGCAGTGAGAGGGTGATAAGTTGAGGTTGATGAGTTGAGGATAGGTGTGAGGGAGCAAGAGGTGGAGAGAGAGTGGGAGATGTGATAGATGAGGAGAGATAATGAGTGGGGTATAGGTTGATGGGAGAGGAAGGTGGTAAGTGGAGGTGGTAGGCGACTTGCTCAGAGGAGGGGGTAGATGGTAAGAGGTATTGAGTGGGGGGTTTCTAAGCATAGTGAGTAGGTTCCACGTTAGTGTGGAGTCTACACCAAAAAACCTCCTACTCGGACCCCCACCCCTCTTTAAAGGTAGAATGATCGGGGGGGGTCTGACTAGGACTGTGCACCATAGATCTAAGCATGTAGATCTCGGTCACCCAGGTCTACATGTACAATAACACAATGTTCCCAGGCCCAAAACTTAGGATGAAAGGTAAAAAGTGGATTTTTTATCCCCCCTTTGCACACAAATTCACCATGGTGTCCTTACCTAAGGGAAACACACCCCTTTTACAAAATTTTTCTAACATTAGGCTCCATGGGGGATAGAGTCCTCCCTGTGAGGCTCTAAGAACTATTTTGCAGTTTTAGTGCCTTAGTTGGGTTGTGGAGTCAGCTACTAAAACAAAAAGAAAAATCATATTTATAGTGACATGAAGGGGCCACTCTTGTCTTAAACAAAAAACTTATTTAGAAAATTCCCATTAACAGGGCCACCAAAAACTTTAGATCCCTCCAAATTCTACAACCTGTAAGTATTATTTGGAAATACCTCAGAAAATTTGAAGGGTCCAATCCAAACGGATTCAAATTTACCATGCTTTACCTTGTCCTATTTAGGTTCATCCCATTTGAGTACTATATATCCCAGCCATAAATCCTCTTTTCTTACTTTCCTGTCAAAATATTGCTTGATCCTTTGTTGATGCTCATGTACTTTGTCCATCAGATGCTCTCTAATATGCTACACTTCTACCATATGTTGTATTCTTCTGATCATATCATCAAGGTCTCGTTGGCAGTCCTGAAATAAGTTTTCCACATGTAGGGTAAGATGAGAAGGAAAGATGGCCTCCATTCCATACACAAGCTGAAAAGGAGAGACACCAAGAGACCTCTTTGTTGTCACTCTATCATCCCACAGAGGAAATTTTAGCTTTGAATCCCATGCTTTCTTGTTGTCCTCTAGCAGTCTTTTGATGATATTTATAAGGCTCTTGTTAGAGGACTCTGTCAATCCATTCCCTTGGGGGTAATAGGGGGTAGAGTGAATCAATGCAATTTTGAAATGATCACAAAATTTGATCCATGGCTCAACTTTGAAGGATGCAACGTTGTCAGTGATGATTCTATTCGGACAACCAAACCTTGCCATAATATCTTCAAGAAAACCAATGATTACTTTGTGAGAAGCACTCCTTGTGGGGATAGCTTCTATCCATTTGGTAAATTAATTAGTGGCAATCAAGATCCACATGTGATGTCCACTTGAAGCAGGATGAATTTCTCCAATAAAATCTAGGCCCCACTGCTAAAAACGACAGGCTTCAATGGAAAAGACTTGAGTTGTTGTTTTCCAAAAAAAAATTCACACTTAACACAAGCCCTGATTTTTTCACAGACATCGTTGAATAGAGTACGCCAGAAATATCCATCCTTGAGAATTTTATAGGTTGTAGTTCTCCAGAAATGATTCCCCCCACATAGGCTATCATGAAAATCAAACATAATATTTTGGGCTTCTAGTGGGTCTAGATATCTCAAAAACACTCCTAGAGGGTCCTTCCAATAAAATACCTGATCAATAAGGAAATATCTAATTTCTTTAAGCTTTAGAGCCCTTTTCTTTCCTTTCCCCATACCATCAGGGGGCCTTAACTCCTACAGAAAGAATATAATATATTTGTACCAAGTGCATTCTGCCAATGGAGGAATGATTTGTGGGCTTGTATGAGACAACTCAACTTGTTGATTTTTTGAGCAAGTGTTGATGGATTTAACCCCCAAAGCTTCACAATTAGATTCAACCAATAACTTGGCTAAACCTTGGCCTTTAACTAGTTTGGTGGGATTTATTTCCAGATCAAATTCAAGGATTTTGGCAATCCACTTTCTCCTTCTTTCATCTATGTTAGGCTGAATGAGAATGTCCTACACAGAAGATGAAGGAACATATGCAATGACCTTTGAATGAAGAAAATAAACTCTAAAGGACTTGAGGGATTTAACCAAAGTGTAGGCCTGCTTCTCCATGATGTCATATTTTGTCTCTGCATCTCTCAATGCTCTTATGAAAAATGAAATAGGTTGCTCCATCCATTCAACATTCTTCTACAATAAAACAAATGCTACTGTATCAAAAGAAGCAAAGGAAAAAATTAGAAAATACTTGGAATAATTGGGACTAATTAGCACAGGTTCCTCAGTCAATGCCTTCTTGATTTGGTTGAAGGAATATCTGGACTCAACATTCCATTTTACTTCATCTCCCTTCTTGAGCATGGTCATGGTATGCTTTACTAATTCGACGAAATTTGAAACAAATATTCTTAAGAAATTAATTTTTCCCAAGAAAAAATGGACTTCCTTATTGGTTCTGGGAAGTGACAGGTTTTAAATAGCTTCTACCCTACTTGAATCAATCCGAACCCCTTCTACTGATACTATGTGCCCCAAAACTTTTCCCTCTTGCATAGCAAATAAAGATTTTTTGGGATTGAGGGAGAGACCAAATTTCTGCATTTTGAAAAGACCCTTCTCAGATGCTGACAATTTTCTTTATCGGATATGGAAAAAATTGTAATGTCATCCAGGTAGATGACTACAAATTTATCCCTTTATCCAATGAAGGAAATGTCCATAGCTCATTTAAAGGTTTCTCCTATGTTAATCAATCCAAAGGGAATTTTGGTGTACATGAATGTGCCCCAAGGAGTGGTGAATGTCGTATTTTTTCTGTCTTCATGTAGGACAAATATCTGATTGTAGCCAGAAAAACCGTCAATCATGGAAACCCTGGATGCACTTGTCACCCTCTACAATATGTGTTCTATCTTAGGAAAAGGGTAACTGTCCTTCTTAGAGATTTTGTTCAGGTTCCTGAAATCAACACAGAGTCTGATTTCTCCAATAGTCTGATTTCTCCATTCTTCTTCCTTACAGGGACCAATTTGGCCACCCAATCATAATATCTCAAAGGGACAATGATTTTGGCATCCAACAACTTCTTCACTTCCCTTTCCATAACAAGCAACAACATAGTATTTATTTTTCTTAATTTATGCCTAAATGGTTTGGCCTCCTCTTTCAATGGGATCTTATGCTTAGTGACACTTGTGTCGTATGTTCCGAGGTATTCATGGGTCTAGGAAAAACCATCAGTGAATTCTCTTAATATCTCAGTGTGCTTGTCCTTTTGCTTCTTCGATAAGATGGCTGACAACTTGACAAATTTTGGATCCTCCTCTGTGCCAATATTGCACTCAGTTATGTCAGCATTGTCATTTGAAATTTTACCCTTTACTTCCACATCATTTCTGTCAAATAGTCTTTCCAAAGGAACTAGCCCCTTTGGGATATGATTTCTAGGAAACTGGACAATATGGTGACTAGCAGTTTTGTTCATAAAAACATCAACATGAGGATTTATTTTAGAATCGGGATCTTGGTCAATGTGTAATGTAGAAAAATCATCAACAGTCTCTAGGAATATTTTGATATCAAGATCATCCTCAAACACTTTCCAATGTTTAACATTGTCAGGTATAGAGGGTCTGAATTTCACTTCTACATAATACCTGAGCTTAGGTGGCAAGGGAACTCTGAAATTACTTGCTGAGAGGGCCAGAGAATCAACCATGACATTCTCTTCCCTTGGAATAAATGAAATGTTGAAATCTAAGAAAAAATCGTCAACAAGATCACAGACTTCATTTATGTAACTTTTAAGCTGAGGGAGATTGGCTTGATAAATATTTCTGATCTAATGGATAATTAACTTAGCATACCCAAAAACTGATATCTCTTTAATCCCCATGTCTTTTGCAGCCCTCAAACCCAAAACAAGAGATTAATATTCTGACATGTTCTTGGTAGTTTCAAATTCTAACCTGTAGGACAAAGATATAATTTCTCAAACAGGTGAAACAAAAACCATTCCAACACCAACACCTTCTCTAGAAGAGGCTCCATCAAAGAACATTTTCCAAATAGAGGTAATCAGAGGAGAATATTCACAGAGAGTAACGAGCTTCTTTCTAATTTCAAGATGGGGTTCAGGGGCATCAGTGAGATGCAAAAAGATGAATCCTAAATCAATATCAAGGGAAAAAATAGGATGGTCGGTGGGGTCAGATTCATCACTAATAATGTAGGCCAACGGATATTCTTTGTACAATATTCTATGCTCCTCTCCGAACATAGGAATGGTAGAATATGTGAGGTCCATATGCAATTTTCCCCCAATTCTCTTTATCCAATATATTGACAACAAGATGCCAAACTTGGGGGGAACATCAACCACCATGATATCCATGACCACATTTTTCCTGGGAAACTGAAACAAGGTCACGACTAGATCTTTAATGACCCCAAGACACTGCATCTTCCTAGAATCAAAATAATACAAGTCATGGTAAGTCTTTTTTATTTTTAATCCAAGTTCATCCATGACAAATTTGGGCACGAGATTATGAGAAGCCCCTAAGTCCATCAAACAATTATGCAACACCTTGTCATGTATGTTCAAATATGTATAGAAGGGAGGGGATGAATCATATCTATCTTCTATCATGGAACCTAAGATGATTGTTGGCTTCTCATATTGAAGATTTACTATGTCTGAGGAGTGAGATGCAGGCTCGGACTATAACAATCTGGACATGGATTTTTTAAAATCTTCATTCTTGATTATCTCTGAAAGGGGTACAGGGATCCTAATATTTTGGATCTCATGCTCAAAGATAAAAAAAAGAGGGGGCCTTCAGAATTTCCCTCACTTCTGGTACAAGACCTTTGGCTATTGGTGAGGGGTTCTGTGTTTTATTTTCCTTTCTTTCGTTCACTGCATATTTAGAAGGATTCTCTTCTTTGGAAGGTTGATCGGGGATGTTAGACTTCCCTTCTTTATTCTTAGACCCAATGTTATATTTATTTGGACTACTATTATCCTTCTCTCCTTTACTCAACTCATTTATTTGGCCATCCATGAGGGATTCCTCATATGCAGATTTGGTTAAATGGGGAAATGGGGAGGTCTCTCCAAGGGAATGGATCTCAAGTTCAATCTCTTCTTCCTCTCCTTCCTCGTCAGTAACAAGGTTGTTTTGGAGAGGGGTATGGATTTTATGGTCATCCCTATCTATACTGCGAGGCTCTCTTGGAAGTATCTGAGGGGAAATATTAGGTCTTCTAAAATTACTTCTGCTATCAGAATTCCGTGCACTCTTATAACCTTGTTTCCCTTCCAATTTCATCTTCTCCATCTTTGTCGAAAGAGATTTCACCAGCTTGGTTAATTCATCTACTTAAGGGTGGGACGCAGAGGAACCATAGGTTGAGGCTTCCGATCTCCCCCTTCCTCTGTCTCTATCAACCTTATTCCTGAGTCTGTCAACTACCAATAC